>CM074179.1:12918184-13201753 GCA_037179385.1 Holothuria scabra
CTAGGGTCAATGACAAAAAATACAGATTAAAGTTTTGAAAGCAATCACTATAATCACTATAATTTAATTAACAACGTTCAAATAGCCACAAAAGTATACGTCTTTTGTTACACGTATGAACGTAATTATAAATATATCATTAACCATCTAAAACTCTGTTTATATTCTTCATGAAAAATAAAGTTAACTTCAATAGATGCGGTATGTTGGTTTTTGAGTCCAAGAAAACGGTAAGAAATAAATTCATGGCATTTTCAAACAGTGTTGGAAACATGACCATTCTGCTTTAAGGGGCTTTATGTCATTTAATTTTCATCAGAAGGCCTATGGGACACAGTTGTGGGAGTCAAAGTTTTGGCCGCATGTTACTTTACGAACAAATTTTCTCCGGTATATCGTGTGATCCTAGTTACTCTGTAAGTCTTAATTTGATGTCAATAAAACAGCTATATAAGTTTATAAAGCTGTTGCACGAAGGGTAAAATTATAGTTGAGGTGATGGTCTCTAAGGTCCCTCACTGTATTTCGAAGGCTCTGGCTTAAAAGTAATTATCAAAATAAAAAAACTTTACCATACTTAGAAACTTATGTAACAAAAAGATAATTTGAAAGAACCGAATTACTCCTATATCACATGAAATAACTCTGATTATCACAATAAAATAAAAAAAAAAATATGCAAATAATGGTTGCTTGATTGAGCATTTTGTTATCCGGACTTTTAATAAAAAACAGTCTGTATTCTTTCATTAGTTTATTCTTTTCTGCAATTTCAGTGTAACACAGTCAGCTTAGCATATTCATGACATTCACAATTATCTAACCAGTTATCACAATGAACTAAGCCTAGAAAAGTTGTAGAATAATTTAAAAATGGATACTAGCTGAAAGCTTGGTAAAGACCGCTTATTCGACCTAATATTGATCAGACACGGTAGAACAGGATATATTGTAAAGGGGCTAAAAGCAATTCAGACTATCTTAGTTAAGTGCAATCGTTGGTTGGGGTGAAAAATAAAAACATTTGCGACTTTAATCGGGAACAGAAATTTCCGAACATTCTTAGCTGTTCTTTACACCGGCCAAGAACGTGTTCAAGACTGACTTTGCTGCTTTAAACATGTTTCCTACATATTGGAACACTCGCAAAAAGTGTTTTGCGTAACGGGGGGGGGGGGGGGGGCTTGGGAGCCAAGTCCGTCATGATAAAAAGAAGGCAGGGGCTACCCCCTAACATTTGCCGGTGTTTTCTCTGTTGATCTGATCATGCTGAAAACTCAATAATTCATAAGCAGGATGTTTGGAAATGGATAAGGCTTGATATGTACAAACTGATGTATTGCACTTAAGGTCTGTACACACGAGCAACATTTGTAAAAGATTCTCAAAACACTTCACCTGCAACAAACCCAAAACATGCTTGTTTTCGGTTTGCTGCACAGTGAAGACGGAGTTAAAGCAATTTGAGGGCATTTTTAAAATGTTTTCAGAATGTTTTGAAAAGAATTGACAAGAAATTTTTTTTGCAACATTTCCAAAACATTTTCAAAACATGCTCTATACCCTGTCTACACTGTACAACAAAACGAAAACAAGCATGTTTTGGATTTCTTGCCAAATGTTGCTCGTGTATACAGGCCTTTAAAGACGAAAACTTGAGTAAATCTTGATGACGTGCTGATCAGGTCAGAGTAAACATATTAAGGAGAGGCCGAGCTAGAGCCAGAGTTTGCCCTGCTCCCACCGTTAATAAAAAATACAAAACTAGACGGTTGTGGAAGGAAAAGAGGCAATAGTGATCATCGTTGCATCAGAGTACGCGTTTCACCATGATGGGTCAATATGAAACATATGTTAAAAGTAGCAAGCTAAGTGCCATGGCGTTTCAAAAATCGTTTGGTTGTGATTTCCATTTTTTCTCAAAAAATATGGATGACAAAATTTGAAAACGAAAAAAAAAAAGGTAGCTGAGGACACCGCCAAGCTCGCCAAGCTCGCCAAGGACTAAAAACTGATATGTTTGCCAAATAAAGAAAAAAAAAGATTAAACCACAAAAAGTCAAATAACTTTCTCAACGGGCTGAAATTACCAACAAATTAACACTTAATTCATAAAACGAGAAATAGAGAAAATTACGAGCTCCCCATGGTTTTTACGACAAATCGTTCTTCTTATATTAAGGCAAAAGCTGCTCGACTTATTTCATAGTGGTTCACATGCCACCTAATGTTTTTTCAGGTATTTTAAGACGTACAAAAATAGGGAAAAAAAGACATTAGGTATCGCCGACGCATTTGCGAGCCACCCCGATCGGCTCCATCATTTCATATGGTGCAAAGTACTGTGTTCAAGAATCCGACTTCACGAAAGTAGTGATCTTTGAGAAACATTTTTCAAAGAAAATGGAAACATCTGATGAGGTTTTAAGTGTACTAATTCCCTTACCTTTGCAAATGAAAAGCCCGACTATAGCAAAGACTCCCAGAGTTAACACCAGAACAACGCCTATAATCCAGTAGCTGGGTTCATTAGATGTCATACTTTTATCAGTAGTTTGTTCTGACCCTGCAGTAAAATGTATCATGTCAATATAGTTAGAACGCATGATTGCAACTCAAGAATTAACAACATGAAAGTATATGATTCCATTTCGTCAGACTGAACAGATGAAGTTTCAGCAACTTTAATGATTTTGTAAGTTCAGAATAGTTTACGATACAATTTGTGTTTGATACGTAGAGGAAGATGAGATTGTTGAAACGAGTAAATTGTATAAGTTTTAGTCATGATTTCCCAATGTGCAATTCAGTTGACACATGTTTTTAATTGCGAAGTGTTAACATTTTTGCAATATTTCACGTTACAAAAAAACTCTCATAACCTGTTACAATTTTGCAACTTGGCTAACAATTAAAAACGAAAAAAATGAAATGCATGCTTAAAATGACATTAAAACGGTTCCATCTGAGCACTTTGTTTTTCAAATTTTATCGATAGTATTCGTTTAATTTCTATTTATGTTGCCTCAAACTTTCCATTACATCAAGTTCAATTAGTGAAAAGCAAAGATTAATTCTCCTGTGTCCAAAAATACGTCAAACTAAGACAATATATAATTAACAAATGTTTATCACTTACCTTGTGTGTACAATATATCAAATTTTGTTGACAATTTCAACATGTCAATGTATGTATCGACAACCATACACTTGACTGGAATAAGTGACCCTGCTGCACCATTGTACCGATATTTTATTGTAATCATAATGTCAAATGTTTCTCCTTTGTCCTTTGTTGTGAGTGACTTGTCATAAAAGTGAAGGGTATGAAACGATTGGTCCAAAACTTCTGCAATATCTAAATTGACCTGTGGATAAATCCCGTTCAGTGTACACGTCAAGCTTCCTTCCGACTGGACCTCGAGAACACAGTATTGTTGATGATTACACCCATTAACTACCGGGTAAGGCGGATCAGGATAAACTGAAGAACAAAGAGTCATTAATGAAAAGTAAATAAAGCAAAAAAAGTGAATAAAGCAAAAAAAAAAGTCAAAAGAGACATAAAATGGCGTCTTTTATCTAGAGGAGGAATTCACTTGAGATTGTGATTGTACTAGGAAATTGTACAATGCTGTTCCGAATATTTAAAAACACCTGTTTGCAAAATTGTAAGAGGCTATCGTTTCGATGCTAAATTTGCAGTTTTTGTGTGCTGAAAATACAGAACAATTTGAACAGACTCAATATATTTTGAATAATGTGTTACATTTACAAATGTACCGAGGTTTTGGTTAAAATACATCGAGGGTTGTGGTGCAATTTGGGTGTATTAAACTGATTAACGATTTTTACTGAAGTTTTTTTTTTATTGTTAACTCTGTCAAATATACGTACCAAACACTATCACGTTGTAGGTTATGACGTCATCTTCCAATCCATTCCCAGATATACATCTGTATGCTCCTTCATCCTGAGCTCTTACGTTATCCATTACAAGTGAGTTTTGCTGTAAGTGGTAATCTTTGCTATACATGTACGTAAAAGTAGGTTCAACAAATACAGCGTATAGGATTGGCTGGAAAAAAGCTATCGGAAATTTCCTCACTTGCCAAACAAGGTAGGCCAGGTTGCTGTGATTACAGTGTAGGTTTATTCTGTCACTTTTTTGAACTATCACCTGTTTTGCTTTAACATCCTCCACAATTGTATCGTTTTTTTGTAATAAAACAAGTGATTCTGTTTTCTCAAGTAATCCAAGAGGATTATCGGCCTTACAAACGAGAAATGTCAGTACTTTTGAGTTAGCGAAATGGTCGTGAGTTGTTACACTTGAAGTAAAGTACGTATATGTATCATTTGTTAATGTGATAACAGATAAAACGTTCTTGTCACCCTCAATGGTTCTATGCACCCACTGCAAATGAATCGGTCGTCGGGCATTTCTTACTGTGCATGATACCTCCGAAGTTGGATAAACAAATCTAAAGCATACATCGATACGATCTTCACATTTGTCTATTAGAGGTAGGCGGTCAGAACTTTGCGCTGTTTAAAAAAAAAATAACGTCAGAAAAGTAACATCTTAAATTGGTGTTCAATTTAGAGTATTACGTTTTTATTTTTTACTTTGAAGAAATGCTTAGTTTTCTATTAAGTTTTTATGCTATCAAAAAAAAACACATTTTACAATATGGGTCATCTACTATGGATCATCTGTTATTGGACATCAAACGAGAACCAATCCCTAAAAGGAACACGCCCGACCTAGGACTCAAGCTCAAGATACCTCAGAACCCTCCAGCTGGGAACATACGCCTTGCCTTGTCATATATATATATATATATATATATATATATATATATATATATATATATATATATATATATATATATATATATTTACCTGGATCCTACCTTTGGTCGACATTCCTTCGTCTAAAAATGTACATTAGGTCGACAATTACGATAGGTCAACACTTTCGTGTCGACCTAATGTTTGGTTCACGATTTCAACCCCTTCTGCATACATTCTTCATAAAATAAGTGCATGTATAATACCTTCATGGCGCCCTCTTTATTGTGTCTGTATATAGACGTAATAAACACAATGTATAGTATGTAGATTTGCACGTGAAAAAAGGGGTGTTATATCTTGCGTTGTCTAAAAATGTACATTAAGTTAACACGTAAATATTGCAAAATACCTTTAATACTTTGTTTATTTTATTATAACTTGTGCGTACGTCATACATAATAATTATACCATACATATTATTGTTGGCGCTGTTGAAGTTTATGGTGGTATTTTATTTGAATTTTTTAGTGTCTGTATGTGCAGATACATTCAAATATGTGAAATATGTATATGTCGACTTAAGGTCGATGTCGACCTAAGGTAGGATCCAGCGTTATATATATATATATATATATATATATATATATATATATATATATATATATATATATATATATGGGCAAAATATCAACGTTAGGGCGAAATTACCGTTAGGGGGAAAATTTACGTTCCCCTTTACGTTTTCACCCACTGTTTAATGGGAATACGTAAGTGTATAGTAAAATACATATGGGGGTACGTAATATACCTAAAAACTTCAATGTGGCCAAGTTACGGACGCCTATCTCTTAACACGTACAGCTAATGGACTATTGAATTTACGTACATGTATATGTTTTTCCTTAAAGGAGAAATATACAGTTATGTATACCATTGTTTTTGATTTCTTCTAAACGTATCAAGATATACAAATTTCCCCCTAACGTTCAATCTTGTGGTATATATATATATATATATATATATATATATAAATATCAATATATACATATATATATATATATATATACATATATATATATATACTGAAGTGTAGATGTGACGTTACGACTTTTAATTTTAAATATTGAAACTGAAGAAATGGTGGGATGCGGACAAGTCACATGTTTTTTTTGTAATTTTCGTCTAACATTGGCAACCTTTGCCTTAGTAAGAAAGACGATATCACCAAATGATGAACAACTGAGGTCCGAGCTGGGTTTGAACCAACGACATACTGCTCAACGTGCAGTACGCTCTACCGACTGAGCTATCGGAACTCTTGTCGGAAGAACTGGTCAATTTAATTCAAATACCAGACGGGACAGTTTTTCATCATTACGTCACTAGTAAGCTCTGCCCAGCTTGTGTAAATACGGAAGTGTAGATGTGACGTTACGACTTTTAAATATAGAAACTGAAGAAATGGTGGAATGCGGACAAGTCGCATATATATATGTATATATGTGTGTGTGTGTGTGTTTATATATATATATATATATATATATATATATATATATATATATATATATATATATATATATATATATATATATATATATATAAGATAAAAATAAGAAGCCACCAGACGCACGACATATCAAAAACAATCCATAAAAGTTTATTAAAACCTTATTATTATATATATATGTATAATTATATATATATATATATATGCATATATATATAATATATATATATATATAAGTGCTTTATTGAACAAGGTGAAGGGGGATTGAAATGTCAGCCACCGGGTATCCATGGAGATTCTGTTTGATGGACCTAATGTGCTCGGTGACTCGGTCCGCGAGGCGGCGCTTGGTCTCTCACACATACAACGAGTTACAACTCCCACTAGCTAAAATATAAACTACATTAGAAGAAATGCAAGAGAATTTTTGTTTGACAATAAAGCTATTGCCTTTGGGGCCTGAAATGTTGACGAGGTCGTGTTTGCCAACAACTGGGCATGTATTAAAATTACCTCGGACGGTTAAAGGGGAAGGTACGAGCGGTGTCGTTGAAAGAAGTTTGTGGGTGGGAAGCCCGAACTAAATTGTTGGCTTAATTTCTCTCAACTCTAAAAGCAGTGATGGGGGGTTTCGGGAAAACATCACGGGTTGAGGGGTGTTGTCGGAGCAACTCTACATTTTTGTAGATAGCGCGTAAAATAGGACGGACCGAAGGGTGATTTGAAATAACCAAAGGAATACGTAAATTGGTACCAGATTTGTTCTTTTTTTTTTCCAAGGCTTCCTCTTTGCTGGTTCCTTGAATTCTGCGTAGGGCATTAGAGAGGATTTTGGCAGGGTAATGGCGTTTTTTCAAAAAAGGATAAAATTTCTTCAGAGGCAGTGGAAAAGTCAAAATCCTCCGAACATATTCGCCTGGCTCGCAAGAGCTGGGAATAAGGGATAGATTTAGTACAAGATTTGCGATGATTGGAAGGGTACAAAATTACTCCAGATAAAGGGTCTCAACATAAAATAATCCAAATAACTAAGCCGTGGGAAGTTTACATTCCCTTAAAAAGCAAACTTGCAACACGATTGCCTTAAAAATAAATATAGGACCCTCAATTTTAAAGAAGGATTGGTCGTTTTCCAACTGTTGAAAGCTGTTTCCATTACCTTCCGTTAGATACAGACGGTAACAGTAATGGTACCTCATATACCTCTTACTTCTAGTCAATAAGTGTGATATTGCATTTACATGAATGTTTCTGAGCACTCACCAATTATGAAGACATTAACTTCATACGTTCTCGTTTTACTGGTTGGTGAGTCCAGTACAATTACGATGTAAGTTCCTTCTTGTGCCCTTGAAACGTTGGATATTATTAACGAACCATTTGGATAAATATCATATTCACCCGAGGCAAACCCTGCTCCACTTTTTACAGACCGTTTCAGGGTTACTATTGGTTCGTACTGGAAGAAGTCACTTGAATTATACCAGAGTAAATTGAATACATCATCTCTAAATGAGCAATGAACTACGTCTTGACGGCCTTCTTTCACATATTGAGGGGACGGGCATTCTCTGGTTTCTGAGGCTAAAAGAGGAAATTAAAATTTCACTCAAGACATGGAAAAGAAGTTGACAACACATACTTAAATATCATACCTAAATCTTAATGATTATAAAAACTATCCTTTGAAATAGTATGAGACCACCTTTTGACCAGGTCATTAAAGAAAACTGTTCCAAAACTCTTCTATTTTATCTACTTTGTGCTTTGAAAATACGCGAGAAAATGCGTTCATTCCTTTTAATTTGGTTTAAGGCCTAGACGAAAGTTCTATGAATGCAGGAGAGCAACTTTACATAAGAAAAAAACTCAAAGTGAATAAAAATAACAGAAAATATGAGCATTTGTCACAAAAGGAGATTAACTCACCTAGTATCTTAACTTGAAGGCAGAATATAATCATCAAGAATGTCTCCATGGTTTCCGGTAAGTCTGTAGTTATTAGAACAACATATCAATATAAGGTTACAGTATTGTCCCAAGTGGGAACTACATGCAAAATCCACATTTTGAAAGCAGCAATGACTACCGATTCTGGACCATTTTTTCTGCTAACAAAATAGCTCTACCAGTCAGAATTTGAGTACTAATACGTCGAGCGGTCATGTGCTCATGGTTATGTTTTATTCTAGACCAAAAAATTCCTAAACACTCAGAAAAATTTTATTTGGCTTAAAACAGTTAGAAAACGATAAGAAATTGGATAACATTGCATTAAATGCTTTGTCTTAATACGTGAACAGTTAAATAGTGGAAAATCTCTCTAGATAAATCGGTTATTTACTTATGATTTAAAAATACACCAACACCGATGCAGCCCATACTACAATCTCAACTAGACAAAAAAGTAAGAAAAATTGAAATGTGGTTCAAATTCATGTTAGGTCTCAACTTAGGTTCAAATACAGTGCAAATCCTTCCCTTCAAATGCCTTTTATGACAGACGAGAAATACCGTCAGGCGCGGATCAAAGGGGGAGGGAGAGGGCTTTCACGGCTTCAGCCCCCTCCCCTTTTTCGTCTCATCAACAATAACAAATACACTAAATGTTTATGTACGAGAATATTCAAAGGGCTATTTCAAGCTCATCCTTTCCCTCACAACACAAATCAAAATACACGAACCTCGTATGATATTAATCCCCTTAATACTTTCCTGCCACCTTGCCTTCGCCATAACAGCTCCATGGCCACAACAACAAGATTTGAATAATGTGAATAGCTGACGGCCAATATTCCTATGTCATGACGTTGTGAGCGTTACCGACTGAAATATGTTCACACAGTCGCACGTCAGCCTGTGCGTGCAATGTACCGTGGTGATTGTGAACTGTCCACACGTTAGTCGTCTCATTTTCCAACAGTGGTTCATTATGGTGTACGTAGAGCAGGGGTGGGCAAACTTTTGAATCAAATCTTGTTGCTGTGGCCATGTGGGTGGTCCCAGTGGAGCAGGTATAGGTTATATTAGGTGGCGTTTTACCGTCACCCCTTGCCCACATCCTTTCCTTGTTAGGCTGACAATGTCCCAAGACCCACATGCACACCCCTGGTATAGAGCACTGTAAAAAATTTCCCGTAAAAATTACGATTAATTACCTGGCAGCAGTTTTTCCAGTGAAAATACCGTAAAATTTACATGCACCGTAAATCTATTCAAAACCGTAGAAATCACGGTTAACCGTAGTTATTAAACCGTTAAAATAACAGTCTTAAACCGTATTTTTCACGGTTTTTGTCCAGAGCAGACCGTACATTTTCAGTAGTACGCTATATTGAAAACCTTAGTAGCAGCGTGGTTGAGCAGAAAGGGCTTTATGCAAGGTTGGGGTGGGGGGGGAGGGGGGTAACTTGTTATTCCCCTGACTGGCACGGATTTTGATAACTTTTTCTTTTTGGCTTGTATGCACTTCACCCGTTGGCAACAGATACTCGTGCTGTCCGAATTTCCGAGGACCTTGTTTTGTTTTGCTTGAAAACCATTTTTCTGGTAGTTAAGGTTTGAATGCTGAATGTATCTCTCCAGCTTGATGCTTCTTATCTTCCACTCGCACCCATAAATCCCCCAACTGAGTGATTTTCCCCCGGCTGACTTCGGAGGTGGAGTCTGTGCCTCCCACCCCCGTAAAACACGCTACTGTTGAGCAGGATGATGCTGCACCTAATCCTCAATTTACAATGATATTTGTACAGGATTGAAAGCCTAGTTTCATTGCACTGTGAGGAAGCAACGGCTTGAGCATCCGTTTTAATGTAAAAATCTTCAATGACAATGTTCTTTTACAAGCTTCCAAATCGAAGGTGTCATTATTGCATGCCTGGTAAACCACTTCAAGGTGACAATATTACCCCACACTCCCTCCAGTTAACAAGTTTGTAGACTGCAAAATACCAAAATATGACCAAAACAGATCAAATATGAAAAAGACTGGAAATTCAGGGTAATTTATTTTATTTAAACCTTCTCAACTACATAGTAACTTAGGAACACCTCCCTCATCTGGTGTATTCCTACAATTCACAAGGCAAGGCAAGGTTAGTTATTGTAAGATACATATCATAAAAAAGAGTAAAAACAGAATCTTTTACTGCTGGGAAGTTCACATCAACTTTCAGTAGCAATATTTAAAACTACTATGTTGAAATTTTAATTTTCAAAAAGGAGAAGAAGAATTCTTTGCATTAGTCCATTAACCATTCACTGTAAAAGTTGGTTAGCTTATTTGTCAACTCCAAAATCTTTGGACTGACAGCAGTTCGTTTTCTCTTCGATTTCTCTGTTTTTGATCCACGGTCTGGATTAATGCCAGCGAAGAACCTGGAATGAAAAATGAAAATGCACTTTTCAATGCTAGTTTCAAAGAATTCCATAAATATAATGAAAAAGTAATAATTCTTATTCCTCTGACGAGCTGTTTTCGTAATCTACAGACAGCGAGGACACAGCAAGCTTTCCAAGGGGCCTTGAGCAGGGCTTGGTTCAGGAAGAGAAATGCCATCAAAAATTTGGAGTTTGAACAAATTTGTAGGTTGCACAATGTTTCCATCTTTTCAGAGCATTGAACATGCAAGGTCCCACAGAACAAAAGTACAAAAAAAATTCAATTTTTATGTAACACAATGTTACTGAAGTGCAGTTTTTGTTTGGTGATTTTTTATGATATCTTTTAAAGGTACCTTTATTGTTAGGTAGCTCTTGTCATGAATGGAAACAATCATAAGTCAGTTTACTATTCAGTGGAGTTACCATACCTTTCAAAATTGCACATAAATTGTAGGGAAGTGCCTTTCTTCAGAACAAACAAATCATTTTTTACTACCACCACAGAAACCATGCAGTGTTTATTCAAGCTTAAATAATACTTGTCAATGGGCCACCCCTCAATATTGACTTGCATTTTAAAATGAAATCAGTAAGCACACAAAATAATCAAACAAAATTTTCAGGACCACATGAAAAATTAAAATTATCTACCCTACAAATATATATATTAGGGTAAAGTCACCAGTATTCAACCCCTCAAGGAACTTGTTGAAATTTTCCTCCCAGGTTAAGTGGAATCATATGGCTCAAAATGTTTTTGTTAGATATTATGATGAATACTGACATGTTACCATCAAAAAATATTGGATTTGGTCTTCTCGTTCAGAAATAACTCACCTTATATGTTTGGATTTGCACTTAGTATTCAACCCCCTGTCACTAATATTCAATTTTCGTGACAAGTATTCAACCCACCGATCATTATACCCAAAAGAAATTATTTAATGAAGTACAATTCAGATAAACTGTTAGTAGGATGATAAAACAAATTACCTTTATTATTTTTGTTCAGTATTTAATTCTGGAACAACTTTTTTTTTATGCAGTTTTTCACCTTGCTGTTATGTCTGTTTGTTTTTATTAGGTCAGTAGGGGCAAATAACACACATATCAGTGCAATTTTTTTTTTCATCGATTCTAGAATATTTTCTAAAAGACCAAGAATATTTGTACATTGGCTTAATGACTGAACATTAGTGACTTCTTTGAGAAATGACCAGAAAATCCTAATGGACTACATACACAACATCTTTGCTTCCATAAGTGTATCAGGGGGTTGAATACTGGCTAGCAAATGAAGATTGCATCACCAGTATTCAACCCCCTTCAAATTTTGCGTAATTTCACTTTTATCCAAAAATTTGTTCATAAATTGCCGAGGTAATGAAATATTAGCCTTGACAATTCATTATTTTTTAAACCAGTCTCTTTTTAAATGGATGACAGAAAATTAAATTCCTTTGATTTTAACCATCTTGCCTTACATGACCTTTCAAGCATAGCTATTTTAGAAAAAACATCCTCTAAATTCTTTGAAAACAAATATTTTCAAAAGGTTTTTATCTGCAAATCTGTTACACAAAAATAGATGACAGTTAAGCAAAGGAGTTATTTTCACCTTTGGTAAAATTTTATGCAGGATGGAACCAATTAGTTCAGTGACAAATGTGGAATTATATCAAAGGAGGTTGAATACTGGAGGGAAGGTTCAATATTGGTGCACCTACAATACCCAAAGTAACTTAAATTTTACACAAATATTCAATGGACAATAATTCACTAACTAAATCCATCACTTCAACTTACCTCTGGATAAACTCGAGGGTGTTGGACACCTCTGCTGGGTACTCTATGTTGAAGCAATAGAACGCTGCAAAGAGAGCAGTTACAGCTCCAAAGAAGGAATGAAGCTTTTTGTTCACCAAGACACCATCAACATAAAGGCAGAACTGCTCTGCTTCTGCAAAGTTTCTACCTGTAAATTCAAGAAAACCACACAAACTTCAGTCACAGAATCACCTGTAACCACGAGCTAACTATGACAAATCTTTGACTACTTACCGGTGTTCCATATGGATATAAGTGAAAAACATTTTACCGCAAGATCAGCATCCCATAAAGGTGGACACTACACGCATACCTTGTACTTTGCATTCCTTAACTTCATAACTCATCCACAGTACTTCAATTAGTTAGACTTATAGTCCCATTATTAAAACCCATGAACACAACACCAGCACTAAGTGGTAGTGCCCAGTGTCCTTTGGTGCATCTATAAAATTCCTGAATCAGAACAATGTCAGCTGATATAAAGGACTAAAATAAAGGTTCTGTAACCATATCTACAGCACTTGTTAACATCTTTACAATCACTACCTACCCCTCAACAAACTAACCAGCAGCTTAAGAAATCAACAAAGGTAAAATTACAATTACGGCAGACATATGGTAGCTTTGAAACATATTTTAAAAGACTATGATACCAAACCATCAGTCTAGCTGTTTTCCAAAAATATTTTGTAACACAGGCTTACCAAAGGCTGCAATGAAGGGGGATTTGGGAACATCTAAATCTTCTGGTCTTACTCCTTCCTGCAAGGGATGAATATACAGTAAGACATTAATTTTAGAGTACAATATGGATTACTTGTTAACATCAAGCACTCTTGGTAGCAATACCACACGCCAAGCTCCTCACAGTCAAAACACTGAGATGAACTAATTAGTGATGTATGTAAGCCATGACTTGAGTCACATCTGGCCAACAACACCTGACTTGAAAAATTAAGGGCAATTTTCCCTTCTCTCCTGCCAGAAGGCCTTTTACTTATTACATGGTGCCTCAGTCAGTAATGGTTAAATGAAGAGCTCTGTGGGTTATAATTGCATGTATATCAATGAATCAAAAAGGTACACAGAAAACAGCTGAAAAGAACTTGAACTGGTAGAAAAAGAACTCAAAATTACCTTGATGGGTATAGTTTTATCTTGTATATGACATAATTAGAAGATTTTGCAGTATTATGTGTACCCAGGTGTGATACACCATTTCCATTCAATAAGTATATCTGTGAATCATTTTACCAGTTTAATACTTTATACATGACCGTACTACCTCAAAGTACGATCACTGAAATAATTGCCTCTAACTTAAGAAATATTGTTACATCTGGTACTACCAGATGGGAGCAAAACCTCTTTATTTTTACTCACTTCACAAGTTGTTGCTAGCAGATCTGTTTTTTCCTCAAAGTACTGTGCCAGCAGATGGAGCACGGACGTACAAATTGGCGATTTATTTAACAGCACTTCACATTGAGCCTCGGTGTCACGGACAACTGCTTGCATTCTCTTCATGGACTTCAAACACCAAAAGCAAATGGAAAGAATGCCTCATTTGTAACTTTTAAGCACATGATTCTCTCTACCTTTTTAGGGACCTCTCTTCCTTTTAAGGGACCACCACCTCACAGTTTTTGACAACCATTTCACAAAGAATTGATATACACCTACACGTAATGGCCATCTGTACTGTACTGTACCAGCTATACCAGAAGGGGATGATAGTTCTCCATCACTGCATCATTGCTGGTCGCCTGGTACAATATTAAGGGCGGTTCATACTGAACTTTCAAATTTGCACGCCCTGTAAAGCTATTAGGTTATCACTAGGCTCTCCAATGCCAATCATGGACATGGCTCAGAGTTGAAAATTGTTCAACTTACATATTTTTGTTAGAGACCCAACTATGGAAAACTGTCACCCACATTTCCCAGTAAGGTTTTTCCTTTATAATTTGTTACTTGACCCAAACCTCAACTTACCGTGACCGGGAGACAATGCTTACTGAAAAAGTAAGTGATAAATGCTTCCACCAAAAGTCATGTCTACTTAAAGTACTTCAAATGTGACAGGGGCATCACGGTTCATGCAGAGCCAAGTGGTACTTAGAAATTTGTAATGAAATGACCTTTCTGTTTCAACAGAGGTTCAAAATAAAACAAACAGCAACTGTCATGACATATGGCCACTTTGAAGAGCTTTTTTCTTAGCAGTCAAGCAAAGTGGTATTATAACTCACATTTCAGTAGGAATCTGATGCCCCATTAAGCATATTGGAACTTTACATTTCCTGTCTTTGAACAGTAGTCATGTGCTCCACTGTCCAATATCATCTGTACTAGAGAAAACACTACAGTATTTTCCACAGATTTACATGCTACTCTGTAAGTCAACCCTCAAGATTAATTAAAAGATGAGCACATACCTGAAGAGCTTTGGTGCTTTTTCAGTGATGCTTGTTAATAGCTCCTGTTTCAAATCAATTCCCACAAGCTCATGAAAATGCTGGAACAGGAATTTCTCATCAAAAAGAAATGGCCACCCTTCACGAAGTTCCGTCATTGTTTTCTTCCCTTCATTGATCCATAACCTTTGACTGGTATATGTTAGTGCCATCTTATGCAAAACTTCGTCTGAAGTCCAATTTGCCTTGCCATACTCATTTACAAGCCACAGTCTCTGCTCCTCTTGAGTTTCCTTAGTCTCACCTGATGGAAAGTCAGTAGGCTGCCAGTTCCGGCACCCATAGCTGTCTAGCTTTTTCCCTCCACTACTACTTTCACTTTCACTACCACTATTGGAGGAACTTGCAAGAGGCCTTTTACGAAGGGTATTCCCAGGCTTTCTGTTGACATTTTCAACTCTACTCAGCAACTGTTTGGCAAGAGAGTTAAATCCACTGCCGACTACTCTACCTTCAAATTCGTCTCTAAAAGATGATGGGTACTGCTTTACTATCCGTTCAGCAATTATATCCAAATTCTTTTTGCCTGGTGAAGCTGTTATTTTGCAAATGTCCTTCACTACTTTACGGACCATTTCTCTCCTCACTGAAGGCAATGGTCTCTCCCCTTTCTCACATGCAGAAATCAGTCCAGTGGGCATTTTTTGCCATGGTACCACATATTTTGAAACCCAGTTGGTGTTGTGCGGGGATGATGTTACTGACACACCTTTGCTAGTTGATGGCACACCTTCTGAGCTGCTGCTTGGTGGGGAACCTTCTGAGCTGCTACTTGATGGGGAACCTGGTACTACCTTCTGAGTTCTGCCATGCTGATCACTGGCTTTTTCTACACAAAGAAAAAAAAGAACAATAAGGAAAGATCATACATACTGTATGAAATAGCTACAAGTATATCTAAGAGCAATATTGGAACATTCCAAAGAAGAGCATCTGGGCCTTACAGCATGGCAATACAGTATCTTTCATATAACTCAATATATACTGTATTCTTGTTAGACCTCCAGCTGCTCCAATGCCACAGTATAGTTTTTAATGATGTACTGCATTCAAATTTTTGTCCAACTGGAACAAGATTTTGCAGGATTGTATTTCAAATCTGACCTGAAAAAGACCAGCCAGAAACTGGATTTTTCTTGGGATGAAAAAAAATAAAAAATAGCATTGTGGGCTGCGGTTGTAAAAGCAGTGGATCTTGTAGTTTATCCACAATAGTGTAACTGTACACACCTTCCCACTATGCAGTACAGTAGGTCTCTAAGCTGGTGTGATTTTGCATCCTTGTTTAAACTACAACAATGTAGACAGAAAATTATTGACAAAGTATTAAAGGATACTGAATATACTGCAAAGTTCTTTTAAACAACAAAAATCAATTTGACCAATTCACAAGTAATAGTTTTTTTTTATTTTGGCCATGAATATTACATGTTTTGCTGAGAATACCTTAGTACTACTCTAGTGTCTACATCTTTCAGAACTGTGATACTGTACATATATGTGTAAATACTGTAAATACATGTACAGTATCAAAATCACTTTGAAAAACAAAACACATTCTACTTATCTTAATAGCATCCTTTAATGTATGGGCCAGTGCTAATTTTGTAAAAATAACATATACTTGAAAATGTTATTACTAGATACATCCTACATACAGGTACAGTACTGTATCTTTTGAACAGAATTGCAACTACATGTACTCCTGTTACAGTAGGTTCACATTTTGCACTTTACTCAAAATTTTTAAAAAGGTTTAAAGATATAAAGACAAATTTTCTTTACCAGCTTGGAAAACTTTTTGGATGGAAGGGACTTTTCATGTCACAACTTTTTATCAAATTCCACACTTTTGAACCTTCATCCCCCTCCCCCCAAAAATTGTGAAGGGGTGAAGAAGGGATGCAAGTAATGTGTGGCACTCTCTCATAGAGTTTGTTAGACGAGGTTTAACCGCTCAGTTTCCAACCAACTGGTTCAAGTCGAGCTGGCCACAGCTTTTTCCCAGTTGCGACTCACTAGCTTGTTTTCCCTACTCCACTGCTTATGCTGAGCACCAAGCACAATGACAGAATTGCATGTTCCATTTTTGAAGTCTTTAACTTGACCAAGTGTCTAACCACGGTTTTTCCAGCCGCACGTCAGATGCTCTAACCACTCGACCATGCAATCAGCTTTAAAAGTAACACTTAGTGCCAACTTTGCCAGGTACAGTACAGTTCTGTCGTAACTTACTGCGAAGCCCACAATTGCAAAACAAATGTAAGGTTTAAAAATGAGAGTACAGTATTGTAAGCTTAGAGTACAGTATATGTAATAATTACCATTTGTTGTTCTCCAAGATGCAATCAACTTTCTTGCCTGGATTGGCTTCAGAACAGGCACCAGATCTCCCTCTTCAACCAGAATTAAGTCATTGACTTCTTCTATCCCAAGTTCAACCAGAGTTGTCTTGACTTCTTCCATGCTTTCCTCAGAAATATTTGGGATACATTTCAAGATAGACTCTTTTATTTCTGTATCCATGACACCACTGTGCAATATCAAACAAAATGGAAAGAATCCTGAATAAAGTATGTGTGCTTTACACTTAGGTACAATGCAGTAAATTAAAAGCAAGGTGTAGCCTACTTATGTTCCAACAGAGTGTTTAAGAGTCACATAATTGCCACCATTGAAGAAATAGGGAAACAAAGGGTAGAAATCCTGTAAGTCATCTACACTGTGGCAAACATATTTTGTTGTTGAGTCATCTATTTGATATAGACCCAAGTAAGGTACAAAAATGGCCTCACAAGTTTTAGTTACAAGGTGAGTTGAGTTGCCAGCATCTTGAAGGCATAACTGAATAGAACCTAACTTCAAATCCAAGTCCTCTACACCAATGACCACTAACTGCCCTTTCTTGTACTCAGTTCCTCTGTAACAAATTTTGTCAGTAACAAGACATGGATGGTTAATTGGTACGTATGCTTGGGTTACAGCATCAGTGATCCCTGAATTGTAAAAGTCCTTGTCAAATGTAACCCCATTATCACAAATGACATTCTGGCTGAAACGATCTCCCTGTGCAATGTAAGCTTGCAGCAGCTGATGTTTTTCTGTAAGTGTATGAGTAATGTTTTTGAAATTTCCACAATACCTCATGCATCTCTTGAAATATGAATGTTTACTCTCAAATCGCATAGTCCACATCCGAATCAAGGGTCCAAAATTCAAGGTCAAAGAGGGGTAATGCACAAGGTAATGGTGCTTGGGCCTGAGAGGGTGATCTGGAAATAGTGAATACCGCATTTCAAGGTAATCTTTGATAAGCTCCTCAAGAACAGCCAACTCATTTTCGGTGGTTTGAACAGAGCAAACAATTTCAACAATCTGCTTTAATTTTAAAAGTGCGTGCCATACACTATCTTCATAATCTTGAACCTTGTGCCCCATGAAAAAAGGGAAGAATCTCAAGAAATTCCAGTTCTGACTAGCACTTCCTTTAAGCTTTTTCACAGTGCTGCTAAGCTCTACTGGTTTGCTCTTAGCATCATTTCCTTTCATCTTAAACTTCCTAATCCTCTGGTTTATGAA
Source organism: Holothuria scabra (assembly GCA_037179385.1). NCBI lineage: Eukaryota > Metazoa > Echinodermata > Holothuroidea > Aspidochirotida > Holothuriidae > Holothuria > Holothuria scabra. The sequence goes on from CM074179.1 coordinate 12,936,758, forward strand.
ATCATAAGAAAACCATTTTTTCTTTCTCACAAAATAGTCGAAGAATATTGCTACGTCGCACTGAACCACACCTTCAAATAAATCATGTGCAAGACAAGGAGGTAAACCAGGAGAGCAAACATGAAAATTGCTCAGTTCGTTAAAAGGTGATGAAAATTTGATCCCATCAACTGTTATGTCTTCATTATGGGGTGCAGCTTCATTATAATTTGTTGGAGTACGAAGAGGACCCTTAATAAAGGGGTGTGAGTCTCTTGAACAAAATTCTTCCCTTGTCAACAAACAAAACCCGCAAATGTGGTGGCTTGTGCTGAAGTTCTCTGTAAACCCACCTATGCCATGGCTACCTAAGTTGTCTCCAGCAATACTGACCAAGGTACCATAAACCTGGATACCATTTATCTCCAACCCCTCAGTTTCTAGTCTTTTGAGATCCTTAATGAGGGGTCCAAATGTAGTTTCAAATGGCACATCCTTGAAATCTCTCTCTTTAATCAACATAACAAGTTGAATATCATCAACTTTTGAACGGTTGTGAGGATGTACATTTCCCAATGTGAAATATACCCCTACGATTTTATGTAAGGTCCTTGCAGATCCAAATGGGTTTACTACCTCAAATGCATCCTGAAAAAGAATAACCTGCAGTCCATTAGGATGGTCAGCAAAAAATTGACTATTTTTGTACAAATCACCATGGCAGAAATCTCTGATCTTGCCATCTTTCTCAGAGAAAAGATTTTGAAACTGACTATCTGAATTTTCTTCCATGAGGGTTTTTATTGAATCTAGAATTGGTATGTAATGATAAATTCTGTTCTTCCCATCAGCACTCACTCCTAAGTTCATAGGCACTGGTGAAATATAGCGAAACTCCTTTTTGAAATATTCTTTTCGCAAAAATTCAGAACGCAAAGAACCATTTTGACCATGAGCTAGCTGAAAGAAATCTGAAGAAAATACTTCATTTAGAATTTCATGTTGTTGGACAGTACCACCAATTTCATTCTCAAGTCTCTGTTTCAATGTTTCATGTGTCAACTGAATGCCAAGTGAAGAGATGCATTTGATATCTTCAATTATACTATCTACAGTACTTGCAGGTAAGAGAAACTTGACCTGAAGCTTCAAATAAAATAGAGCTATTGATCTTGTAAACTGTGCATCATTAGCACAAACATCTGAAAAGGAAACCTCTTCTTCAAGTGGAGAGCTGCAACCAGTGTTCTCTTCTGTGTTATTGTCACACAGAGTACCAAGATCATTGTTCATAGCTCCTTCTTGGTGTAATTGTAAGCCTTCTGAATGTGTTCGAGATATGTGTGAAGAAAATGATGAGAGCACTTTGTACTTCTTATCACATTCTTGATAGGGGCATTTGATTTCAATACCATTGGAAATGTGCTTCTTCAGGTGGGTCAGAAATGCATGATAATCTGAGAAATCTTCTTGGCAAAATTGTACTGGACATTTCGTTGAGTTTCTGTCACAAATAACAGTCTTTTTGAATGCAGGTACTGTTCTTTTCCCGCTCCCACTATGATACCTTGACATGTGAGTGTTAAATGCTGCATTTGAAGTGAAAGTTTGGTGGCATGATTTAACAACACACTGAAATCTAGCATTGTGCACATTTCTATGGAGCTGCTGATGAATGACATAAGCATTCACAGACTTCGCTGAATAGTTGCAGATTGCACACTGGTACATCCCACACCTTGTTTTACAGAAACTAGTATCCACTTATTACTGTACAGTAGTAACACCGATGGCATGTCTGGAAAAAGATTGAAAGGTACAATATCTTACACAACTGTACAGTACAGTACAGAACATACGTGTATGGTGCGTACACAAATTTACATAAGGCATGGCAATCTCAAAACAACACTCAAAGCTAGTGCTTCTCAACCAGTGGGCTCCAACTCTCCCACATGGGCTGCAACATCCTCCATAAAAAAAAAAAATAAATAAAAAATAGAAATTATTTAAAACTCTTGTAATTATTCCTCCCAGGTAAAATGGAACAACATGATCCAAAATGTTTAAAATTGTTTGACATGATTATGGGTAACTTGTTACCATCAAAAAATTATGGACTTAGCCTTTCTCTTCAAAGAAAGGTCACCTTGTAACTTGGATGTGAATGCCCAGTATTCAATTTTGGAGACCAGTATGCAACCCCCTGCTCATTACACCCCCAAAAATTATTTTGTAAAGTAAAATTCAGAAAAACTAAATATACCACAGGAATTTGAAGTATCTTCATTACTTGTGGCCAGTTCAATTGTTGGGCAAATGTTTTAAATGCCTTTTACATGAGGTTTAACCTTACTGTTTTTTCTTTTTGTTCGTATTAGCCTAGTTCAGTATGGTCAAAAACACACATTTCAGTACATAATTATTGACTTTAGGATATTTCGTAAAAAGCTCAGAATGTTCTTGCAGAATTATGCAAAATGACTTGACAATAGTAACTTCTTTAAGAAATGACCAAAAGACCGTTCAACGGATCCTTGACTCCGCATATGTACCAGTGAGTTGAATACTGGGCAGCAAATAAAAGGGGTGAAAAAGTTTTTGAGGGGCAGAAAGGTAACGAGTGCAGAAAGTAACGGTCCGTTAGTTTTCGCCCTTGGTATTTTTCGCCTGTTACTTTCTGCCCCTTAAAATCTTGGGGGCGGGAGAGTAATGCTTGAACTTAGGCTACATGCGTTAAAAATAACTGTGAACTTCAAAAATTCAAATCCAAGTACAAGACAACAATGATAGGCCTAAAAGTTTTCCAGCATCATCATCAAAAAGAATGAAATGTAGGACCTTTTTTTTTAAGTCAAGTCTAGTCAGAGACTTATCTGGTCTGCTTATCTATACAGTTGGTACTGTAGGCTTAAGTTGAATGTGTGAACAATTTTTCACAGCACTGAATACCGTAGGGGTTCGTTAGTTTCCACCCTCTGTAGTTTCCGCTCCTTACTTATCGCCCCTTAAAACCTTAGGGCCGAAGGTAATGTTTGAACTTACATGTGTAAAAAATACCCTTTAACTTCAAATCCAGATACAAGCCAACAATGAAATTTTGTGGAAAGGACTTAACTTTTTCAGTATCCTCATCAAATGAATGAATTGTATGACCCTTTTTTCAAACCGCAACTCTGGTCACAGACTCGTATTTTTTTACGTATAGCCTAAGTAGTCTTCTTGTCAATAGGTAGGCCTGTGCTTATTGTGTGAACAATTGTTCACAGCACTGAATACCGTATACCTGTACGTAATTGGTTACAGTTAGTTTCCCCCCTCGCTACTCTCCGCCCTTCAAAACGGTGCTTTCCTCCCCCTTTATTTTTGGCAGAAAACATCTTTTTGGGAGGCGGAAAGTAATGGAATAAAATGAAATATCAGTGATACTTTTGTCAATTGAAGATTCCATCAACTGTTCCTTAAAGTGTCAAACTTCATCGATGTCTTCTACTATTCAATGCAATTACTGACTCCTGTACTGTACAGTGTACTGCGTCCAATAAATAGAGGCGGGCCTAACGTTAACGTGGCGGTCGTCGGCTAACGTTAGGCTAGGCTTCAAACACTGAGTTCCACTCCCGTGACATAACGTTAGGCTTTACCAACAAGTTACTGTTAGAACTGCGAAAACCAGCATAGGGGCCTAGGGCCTAAATATATTAATATTTTGGTTTATAAGCTACCCAACGTACTTACCAGAAATGCAATTTCTCAGACCAGCTGAATAAGACAAAGGGACCTCTCAGTTCTAATGAATGTTTTGATGATAATTTTCGGCACCAAGCAGTCCAGGTTTGTGTAACTCTCGAAATTACCGCCGCAATAATGACGCGTGAGTGGCCGGCCGGCTATTGTGGTGGCCCTTTGTACAGTACGTATATGACGTAATATTACCCATGAGTCTCCAAATACGGTATTGTTCAGTAACTAAGCTTACGTATATGTCAACTCCACAGTGAATACGGTTATAGCCCCGTAAACCCTGAAAACGGTTCAGACCGTAATCTTATTACATGTAGTTTCCCGTAAAAACAACGGAAATTTTTTACAGTAAGGGACAACGATAAAAAACAATCATATCGGAGAAACACAAAACACAAATTTTCAAGTATGTTTTAAGTGCTAATTTTAATGTGACAGAATTGAAGCCCTGGTATAGTTGTTTATGCTGACCACGGAGATAGGAGCTATTCGTTGATTTTGATCTGTTTCACCTAATCGGGCTGCTCAAATACATGGGATCCTTATAAAGTTCGATGAATCTTGTAAAGGCTAGGTAGCCGGTATGTGATGCATTGCTATCCTCCCTTGAAGTTCAGAAAGGATTTTTGGCCGGTCAATGAAGTTGCTCGAATTTATACTCATCATAATCGTATGTCGCAAGGTAGTCAGTCAAATAGTTTGTAGAATGCCCTTAACAGCTCATTTACAAAGATTAATTTCTTTACATTACCATTTTATTCAATGGTAGTGGTTCATTTTATCTGGTAATTTTCTGACAGTTTTATAAATTACTCATTTTTTATTGAATTATAAATTTTATTGCAAATGAAAGCTCAAAATAATGATTGCCTAGATTCTATTTACAAGACGGTAGGATATGCCTTTTCTGGCGGTCCTTTGGCTGATCGTGATTTTTCAAAATTTTTTGTGCGCTCCTTTCCAACAGATGGTTCCGCTTGGTCTTTCGGGCAGAATAAGATATTCCACAGGTGTAAGAAGCGTGAGGGGGGGACAACAGCCCCCAGTAAAAAATGAGGGGCGGACACATGCTTCCGTACTCCACCTCCCGGGCCAGGAAATTCCTTTTTCATTTCCCAAATCTCAAAAAAAAAAAAATTACAATTTCCGGTGCGTTTGGTGTGGTGCAAAATGCAATGCAGAATACATCCTTCCTCGCACATAACTCAGTTTGGTAAACTTTTCTGAGTTCTGTAAATGACGAAATCGGATGTTACCATATGTGACACCACATCATCAAGAGACATCGGCAGCTATTTTGCTATTTTTGTGAACTGTCTTTCATAGAATTCCATATTTTCTTCAATAAAAGCTCTTGATTTTTAAATATTTTGTCTAAAAAGGACAGCAAATTTTGGGAAACTTGAAGTGTCATCGGAGAGTGTAAGTTCGTAGGCCTAGTTAGATAGCATTATGTAGCAACAATAATTCAGTCGTCGTGAAATCACTCTCAGATTTGCCACCAATATATGAAGGAAGTGCAGATTCTTCAGTAATCCCCTCTTAAATTTCCTTACAAGAAACCCAGAATCCAAAGCTTTCTGCAGTACAAGCTCCATATCCACATATATTTTCTTTAAAAGGGACCTCGATTTAGGCACGATTCGCGCGTTGCAATACGTCCCTGATGCAGTGGTATCCACACGAAAGAACTTAGCTACTACTTACAAGCCCGAGGCCAGCTGTATAAGAGGTCGAGATTCATGCTCTCATACACACCTATCATCAGATACCATTCCACCCTGTCAGTTGAGTAGTCCGTGTAAACCGATTCTTTAGTTATTGAAGTGTCAAAATCTTATCAACGATCAATGTTGCAGAGCCGTTACGTAGCTATAGGAAGGAGGGGCAATTGCCCCTGGCTCGAAAAAGTGAAATATTCGAAAATTTGCCATTTGAGACACCAGCCAAATAGAGTGAGGTTTTTTCAACTTTTCTCTCATAAAATTCCGAATTCCTCCCAATAAAAGTTTTATATCTGTAATTATTAGATTTAAAAAGGCAAACTTCTCCGCGTGCCCTAACCTGCAACCCTTTATGCAGTGAGTGGTCCCTCAAAAAGCAGTCAATGATCAACTTTTCTCAGCCGTAACAGTGCCGTTTCCCTAGAATTTTCTATATAATGAAGGCTTTTAATTTTTAAATATTTTGTCTAAAATAGATTACAAAGTTTCGGGAGCTTTTTTTAATGTCGCCGAGAAGCTTCATTCCGCAAGTATTTCAGGGTTGGTGGCGACACTAGAATGTCGGAATTGGGAGGGGCAAAATAAGGAGTCATAGGAAATTGTTAGGGGCAAACATTTTCTGGGGTAGAGCGAATCCTAGCCCAAAGTACCCGTCCTTGCAAGTGGGGATTAGGGGCGAACCCCCAGAAGCTTTCACATATTAAAATGGGTTTCAATTTTGATAGGGGTGGTTATTTTAAGCATTACGATGACATTTGCTTTGAAATCCTATCTAGGGTTTTCAAGACATGAAAAAGTAAAGTTGTAACATTTAAACAAAAAGCGAACTTGAACCAAGTATACAAGAACTCAAATCTAGTTACTCCATTTACCAATATCTCGAGAAAGACATGTCCGATAGAAATGGAAATTTCACCGCACTGTGTAGATTTAGTTCCTCTTTCACATATTAAAGTTGAATTTTTCCTTCAACTTCCTCTTTAGGAGAGAGCCAAGAGCTAGTTTAAACAGGGAGTTTGAAAAAAGATTCCATGTTACCGAAACTGGTCTATTTCCCCTACAATATATCCATGGAAGGAAATCCTAAAGGCTATTTCCTGCTATATATGAATGATTTAGGAAGAAGTTTCATTTTTTGACAAAATAGAGATCTTTAAGGTATGTCAAGAAGGAGACAATTCGTAACTGTCTGAGGTAATGAATGCGTAGGCCCACATTCAAAATACGTACATGAATGTACCTTTTAAAGCAACGTTATTCTTTTTCAAGTTTTTTCGTCATGGCGAGGTTTCCGTTTCTGTTTTCAATGAACAAACGTGTAATTGTCAAAACACACTTCACTTTTTAATTTAAATCATTTAAGACATGACAGTGTCAAATCACAAAGATGCACCAAGTTGCATATAAGGATCCACAGATAACCAAAATTTTAAAGTAGATGGGTACACCTCCTCCTCTTCAAACGCTCCCCCAGGACAGCGATCCGAAATGAGGTTCAGCACCCCCTCCACCAAGTCTTGAACAACTTCCTACACCTATGGATAAATTAGTCGCAAACTGTCAGTGCCAGACATTTCATCGAATGCTGCAAGGTAGGCCTATTTTCCCCATTACTTATAACAAAAATACTATATTGAGATAAGGTTTTTGGGAATAAAGATTTATATTGCTTGAAGGTCCTTAGAATTAAAGTTTTGAAATCAACAGCAGGTCGTTGGTTAAGTGCGGCCCGGTCAATTTTTAATTTCCCATATCTGGCTCGTTCAGCCAAAAAGGTTGCCCATCCCTGCTTTAAAACATACTGCAAAGAGAAATAGAGGATATTTGTGGGATTTGAACGCTGCTTTAAAACAGCTTCAGAATCACTGCTTTTTCATTGTTTTCAATGTTACCACTAGCCTTTGTCAGTGTTACGTTATATCGAAGTTCAAACACAAAGAGAGACTCTCCATTACCCTCATTAATTGGCCAATACACACTGCGAGTATAGCACATATCCGTATTCAATGCATTACGAGGTACACAGAACTGTTCCCCGTAAGGAAATGGTTGGAATTCCCCTTTAGCCGTTTAAGTCATGCAGCACGTGAATGCCGCGAGCGAGGGTGGGCTCTTGCATATCCCAGGTAGCATACCCACATGGGGCCCATATGGGACCCATATCAAATAAGGTAAGGGTCCCATATGGGGTGTCCCATATGGGCCCCATTAACTTTTGTACCCAAGAACCATATGGGACCCATATGGGTTAGCCCATATACCCATATGGGATTAATATGGGACCCATGGGGGCCGTACATGGGTCAACTTGTGTGGGCATCATGCGGGCTTGCCCATATGGGCTCTAAGTGGGTATCACATGGGTCCAACATGGGACTTCAGTATGTGGGTTTCTAATGGGCCAGCCGATATGGGCAATATATGGGCTTCACATGGGGCCAATGTGGGTCAGACATTCATGGGCTAGCCCATATGGGTTTTTTCAGGGGCCCATGTGGGTTATAAGTGCGTGGGCTTCATATGGGCTAGCCCATATGGGTTATATAAAGGAATCACATGTGGCCCATCTGGGTCATCAGTATAATTACGAGCATCACAATGGGCTGGCCCATATGTGAAATATGTGGGATTCATCTGGGGCCTATATGTAAAACAAGTATGTGTGTTTCATATATGTCATCCCAAATAGGCAATATATGATATGATAGGATGTGTCTAATTAATCTAAAAGTTGTCCACGATATGATACAAACTGTACACTTGAATACCTTATGGATAAAACCATTTTACTTTTTTTAAATCCTTCTGGCCAAATTTAATTAGAGGTTTTGGTCTAAATGAATGGGATCAATAATACGCCTAATTCAACATTTCCAGATGGATAATCTCTACTGAGAAGAGGAACTGGTGAATTTTTCAGAATATATATATATATATATATGAATTAAGGCAGATATGAAAGAAATGACCATGTATTTAAGTATATGCATGCAAGCCATCCAACATAAATTAGCTAATATATATTCTTTGAAGTGTGGGCATAATAGTACAAAAAGTTACATAACCGTACATGAGAAATGGCCCTAGAGAGCATCATACACTGCAGAAGGACCCAATCTCCTGAGGCCAGTTTCTGCAAAGTTGCCTCAGAAAGGGTTGCAGATTACACGTGTAAGGTTAAGTACATTACAGCAAAGCTACCATAACTACTGATTTCATCGATTTTGGCTCCTTTCCTGCAAAATAAATCATGGTAAAATTTTTATAACAAATAATAAATGTAAATATATACATATAGGCCTACTGAACAGAACAGGGGCCCGTTCCACAAAGAGTTGCGCACAATCGTAAGTATGATTTACTGTTGACTAAAGTATGGGGAATCAAACTTAAGATTGTGTGTAACTCTTTGTGGAATGGGCCCCAGTTCAATTAGGCCAAGGCCTAGCCTATAGGACCTAGGCCTGGGCTAAACTTAAGTCTTCATTAATTACAACTCCAAAGGGCCAAAAAAGACAGTTCCTGAGTATATGCAGTTAAGTCGAAAGAAGAGAACACGAAAAACACAACAAAACAAATTGTCCTGCTGCTGCATGGGTTAGCCCACAGGCGGCCCTAGCGTTACACAGTAGGTGCCTACGTTAGTAATAGTATAGGCCTAGCGTTGGCCGAACGCTAGGCTAGGCCTATATTATAAGACGGAAAGGTGACATAGCCTTTCCCCGCCGAGTTGTTTTAGGCCTATATGAACCACGATTTTTTTTACCTTAAACCTATAGAGTAATATAACTCTTTTTAATTCACTCGAATGTTCCACTCGATCGCTTGTATCAGTCGTCATTGATAATAACGCATCCTCTGATCCCGCTTGCTGTAGGCCTGATGTTGTGCGAGAGTACGAGTGTGAACGTCTGCAGTACGTACGTACGTTCAGATAACTACTGTAGTATAGTACTAGCTAGTATGAGTCAACGATTATGCGGCGGTACTATAGCGCTGCATTCATATCATATGCACTAATATACAGCACCGTACGCACGTTCGATCGTACAAAGGTAATATCGAAATTGGCGGGAAAGGATATATTTGCATACCACATGCAGAGTGACAGTACAGACAAAGAGTCTATATTGTTGTCTCCATGTATATGTACAGTATCGCTGAATGAATGGCGCTCTTTCTTCTGCTTTCCAAAGATATTATAAACATCTTTGCTGCTTTCCGGTAAAGTAAACATATATAGTACAGTAGTGGTATAGCTAGGGTTTGGGGAAGCAATACTCGATCAGGACTTGAACTTTCCCAGAGAGTCCCCCTATATAACGGCCGTTCCAGACCTGCTTAAATTTCTTAGTGCAAGGGAAGGGGCATGCGCCAGCTTTTGCTTTCGGCAGCTATATGGGGAAGGGAGGACAGCACGCTAAATTCTTTGCATACAAAAAGTGAACGCAATTGCTTTTCAGGCTCCTGACGATTTTTGCTTTGCCCCCCGACCATAGTGGAGCCGGCGTGCGGATCTTTTCTAATTTGAATGGGGGGGGGGGGGGCGCGGGAGGCAGAAATTTGTTTGCCAGAATCTCAAATTGATAGCCGAATTTCTTCCCAGTTAGGGTGGATAAAATAGATCACCAAACACTACACACGCAAGCGAAGCGCGCGAAAATTTTCACACATTTTTGAGCATTCGATCAAAACTTTGCGAACAAATTTTCGGGCAATAAACTGCATCATATGCATCTTGTATGCATTGGCCCATCCTATATAGGACGTACCTATGTGGTAATACATATGGATAGGTACGTATATGTCCGGCCCGTGTACATACATGAGGGAAAGTCCAGGAAATTCCCATATTGAGCCTACATATGGGGCAGCCCATTTAAAACCCACAGTGGAATAAGTAACACCATATTTTCCTCATGTGATACCTACATGGGGCCCATAAAATACCGATATGGCCAAACCCAGGTGCCCCCATCTGTTACCCATACGGGTTATCCCATATAATACCCATATGGGTAAACCCAGGTGCTCCTTATATGTAACCCATATGGGTTAGCCCATACATTTCCCATAAGGGCAACCCCAGGAGTCTCCCATGTATGACCCAAATGGGTCGGCCCATATAATTCCCATATGGGTAAGCCCAGGTGCCCACCACATGTTACCCGTATGAGTCTGCCCATATCATACCCATATTGGTAGACCCAGGTGTTCCCCATATGTAGCCCACATGGGTTAGACCATTTCGATGTGTAACATATGGGTTAGCCCATTCCCAGATGTCCCACGTAAAACCCATGTGGGTCCCATGTGGGTATGCTACCTGGGATCACGTGACAGACCTCATTGCAGTGTCTGAATTTTCGGGTAGCTACGCCAGTCGCGAGCTCCGCGTGGGCGAGGAAAGACGCGCGAGGTCTTAGCCCCCGCGAGCGGCCTGCACCCGGCAAGGCATCGCATGTAAGCACAAATACCCGCATTCTATGGGGCACACAGAACTGTTCTCCGTAAGGAAATGGTCGCCCACACACACACTGCCAGATGTTCCAAAGCGATATCACTAAAAACTAAACTATTTGTTAGTTGCTTTTTCGACAAATCACATCTATTACAACTATAAATAGAAAGTCGCTAGAACTCGGGAGTTTCCGATGCTATTCTTACTGTTTAAAGCAGTAGAAACTGCGGTGAATCGAAACCACCTAAAGGTTAATTGAGCTTTTTTGTCAAACACTTCATTGTAAAACATGCTACATTGTAAAAAATAGTACCAAATCGCTGTAAATTCACAGAATTAAAAATAAAGAGTAGCATAAAGGTTGCAGAAACGTTCTGGTAATAAGTTTCTAGAATTTTTCTGTAATCTTTATTTATCTCTTTATTTTGTTGTTCTGTAAATTTACGATAAATTTTTCAGTATACTTCCCACGCTTTAAGTTAAAACGGCATTTTAGCAAAGTGTAAAAACCATATGCCAAAGGAGGACCAAATCCACAGTTTGATAAAACTTCCGCTTAAGGTGGTACATGTATTTCGCATTATATCAGTGAATAAATTCACTGGATTTGTGTTCCAAATTGAAACTGAGGGCAGCATATGATATATCACTTCTTCACATTGACATGGAATTTCCTGCTTCCCTTTCCATTTGTTTTTTTCTTTCAGATTTTTGTGTTGATGTGTGTATATGATGCAATTTGTGCTTGCTTCATAATCACTCGTTGTAAAAATGTTACCAATTTACTTTCTCAACTTTACTTTCTCAGAAACACATATCGTATTATAACCAAATTCCTCCAAAAAGGACAGTATGTTCAACTCTAACATATCGAAATTTGTGGTCTTAACCTTCTGTAGGAACGGTAGTCCTTTTCCATGGTCAGGAAAGTATTAAGTTTCAAGTTTCTAGTAAAACGTACCTACTGATGCTAAGTTAAAATTGATTCTGGGTACTCTTAAATTCCCCACTTTCAAAAAGCAGTTCTCTAAGTTGGGAAACACGGGTTGTGGTACATGTGGTTTTTAAAGCCGAACTACGAGATCGCTATAAAGAAATACTTAAACCTCCAAAATTCGTGGTAGCACGAGAGCCAGAAAGCTGAAGATTTAAACTGTTTAAGAAATTCTAACATACTTAGATCGAAAGTCTTAGCTTCTTTTGAGAGTAATCTTTGTCCGAAGTGCAGTTGTTGAAATCAGTTTGCCAAATGAAATTCTAGTTCTTTTCGCCGAAATGAGCCCATCAGTTAGAAGCATGAACCAATGAAAGTAGGCCTTTTGTCTATGATTATTCATGAATAAACACCTTTGGGTGTCATGCGTAGTAGCGTACATGCCCAACTGAAAATAAAAGGAGTACACGTATGTAAACAATGCATAGCATTCGTTTTTTTATCTTCGACGGATGGCCTATACACAAACAACTTAAGGCTATAATCAGGTTAGTGCAACGTTAGGCATGCCATAGGCTAAATTGAAGTAAGAAACGTTACCCACGCCATCGAAATCGTTGCATTTTAACATGAAAAATAGAAAAATCTCACCTTTAATCCTAACTGGGACAGTGGGGGAACGTTGACTGATACAGCGAGAGAGCATAGGATAAGACTATGGGTAAGAATATGTACGGTAAGGCCCTGGCTATACCTTTACATTTTTTTGTACAGCAAGCACATCCTCATCTAACATTCGTCGTTGATTAGTGTAATGAAAATATGGTACGCATTTGCACGCGTACAGTACCAGTATACACTCCCTGCATCTTGGGGGTGTGGTCGATGCGATCGCGAAAGCAGCTGATACATGAATCTTCATTAAATGGCAGTGACTGCCTACACGTAAAACGAATTGAATATCCTACAGCCGTGACTGTGACTGTTTTTAGTTGTTTTTGTGTCCTACCCTATTAATAGCTCTTTTCCCCCAGAAAGCTTAGTCCCCGTTCAATTTTTGTGTAAAGAACATGAAGAAAAGCTTGCTCTTTGCCGTTGGGGGTTGTCAGAGATCTCGAAGTTCCGCTTGAAGTGAGGAGGAGGCCAATCACCAAAGCGGTCCAATATGTACAACATTACAATGGCCACGTAATGCAGCCCTTCATGCCTACCGCGGAAAAAAGTGAGAGAGTAGAGGCGCGAGCCGTTCCTTCCCCGTCTCCGCGATCCCCGGAGGAGGTGCTACCATCCTTAGATAAAAATGGAAATGTATGCAAACATTTGAAGCTCACACATGCAAAAGTTAAAAATATTGACCTCGAGATCGACTTAATGTCTACGGCGGTAACTTTTAATATTTTGCCCTTACTTCCTTTGATGTTCACCGTGTCATATATTTAATTTTTTGGTGAATATTTAAGGCTTCCGTAGAAATGAATCTTAAAACAGAGAGTATCCAATGTATTCGACTGATTATTTGACTGCTTAACTTCAGCAGGATTTTTGCAGTGACAGCTGTGGCTTTTAGCTTTTTGTACTTTAACTTGTATTTTACAAATTTAACTGAACTGAAAATGCTACTTATCTATTTTAATTTAAGTCTAAGCTTGTTGTTAAAGGCTCATATCATATATGGCAATACAAAACTTGTACTTCTTTACAACGTATCTAAGTACGATTCAATTTTGCTTGAAAATTGTTGTAGTGAATATGGGAGCAGCATTACTTGGGCCTTTGAAAACTTTGTTATTTTTATTAATACACAATATACGGGTGAGGAACTTGAACGCAGCTTACAGATTCTTCCAAATGGATCTATCTATATTGAATCCGTATCACTGGACCATGAAGGGACTTATGAGTGTATCCGAAGCACTACTATATTGTCGGAACATCACGTAGCTGTAGTTGGTAAGTAAATGAAGGTGTTGATAAAAAAAAAGTCTGAAATGTCGAGTACTTTTGTGGCATGAAAATTGGAAGAGTATGTTTAAAATATTCCTTGCATTTGATACCAGCCCCTATCACAACCCAGGAAAAATAAGATTGTACTTGTAAAGTGATGAAGTTAAAAAGTAGTTTAAGAAAATGAATAAATAGCAAAAAATAATCCAGAACAAAGTTGCCGTTTTACTAAAGACATTCTTGGGTAACGGAATGTTTGACCATGTATTAAAACAAGTACCAACAACTCTTTGTTTCCTTTTTTCAGGAATTTATACATTAGAGGTTTAACACAGGTTCTAAAAACAGCAGCACCCCATTTTTGAATGTAATTAAAAATGAACGCAACCTATTTTGCTGCTCAGTCCTTCCAAGACAACATTTGCAAAAAGTTCAGTAAATATGTCACCTACGAAGAAATAATAGTAAAGAATGTGCTGTAGTGTTTTTTTTTCTTTCTTTTCATCTAATATCTGTCAAAATGACAACTGTGTTCATTTTCCTCTTTTATTTGGAAAACAGCTTGAAAACGGAACAAAAGTATATACTTATTTTTAGATTCACGGAGAAATGGCGCTGAAGAAAACAGAGGGTGGATCACACCCGCAATCTTTCTCCATTAATCTTTTTCACTTAGGTAACAGTAGCAGCTCACTAATCCTTTTGTAACTGGTACAAATTGTTCCGTAAACTCTCGCTGGGGAGCACAGGCCAGTTGCAGGGAAATTTTCGAAACTCTGTTTGAATAGGAGAGAATTCTTTCTAAAATAACACATTTTAAAACGAAATCAGCATTTGCAAGTTAGGGACTGGTAAAGTAAATAGTTAGCTGTAAAAGATGTCAACTAAACATACGTACGTAAAGAAACCATGAAATAGTGATTCAGTTAGTGTCAATTGTGGGAAACAACATTCCGGAGTACACGTTACAGTTACCGATAAGCATTTTGGACGTTTTCGTCAAGCAGTTTATCGAAGGTATTGTGAACTCCTTTCTGCTCTTAGCAGAAAGCATTTTTCACCTATAACAGGGAACCTAAAAATGTCACAACATTATTGGTTAATATAACTGTTAATTCTTGAAGGGCCCAAACGAGATGTATTCAATATAAATAGATAGAAAAGGATTTTCCTGTATAATTGCTGGTACCGTGTGCCTTTTTGGTTTATAGTTAATTGGTTCCAAAATCAGAAATAATTCATGCTTTGCAAATCGTTTTTATTCTCCTCAAATGGGAAATGATGACGTACTTTCTTCGATTTTCTTTTGTATTAAGGGAGCAACTTAAACGTAACCATTTTACCATTAATTTTGCTCTTGCAGGGCCAGGGACTGAAATCTAACTATTTACATAATCCGTAGTCATGTTCGAAAGGTCATTAGAAAATATAGCCCTTTGGAAGGGAACGTCGTTACGAAAGCGTAACGTCTAGGCCGATTTTACAGCAACAGAGAACCGCAGACAACAATAGACGGTCATTGGACCGTGTGATCTGCAACAATGCTGCTTTTTGTCAGTTGTGTAACAAGCAAAGACTCCACGGACATGACAAGTTTGTCCAAGTTTCAAGGGAGTTGATTCTGTAATCTAATGGAATTGATGACCGGTAGAATGGTGAATATTACATTTAAAATGCAACAGTGTGTGCATACACTATACTGAGAGTGTTCTGTTCTCACCCTGAATCAATCATCTGGGATTGTGTCTGAATGAGGATGAATTTTATGCATTTGTGGGAGTATGGACTAAGAGGAAGAAGATTGGGAGAACTAAAACTCTCCAGGATGATGAATTATTGCCTTTAAGGTTACAAATGAGTCCAGTGAAAGTTTAAACTTGATTTGGAAGAAAAGTGACCTAGATCCAGTACGAATCTTAACGGTTTCAATAATCCTACACTGTCAACAAATGAGGACGTGAGACCAATGCCATCTGTTTTAACCAAAGACATAAATTTGAATAAAGGAATTGAAGCAGTTACTTTCTAAAGGTTAAGACTTTAATCGATAAGTCAAGTCCTTTTGGACTGGCCCAGTAAAGTCTGTCCGGGCTAATTAAGTTACTAAATAACAAAGTAACAAAGTAACAAAGTAACAAAATACTCTCTAGTCAATTATTTCATTCAAGGTCAGTCACATCGGTGACAATAACTCCGAGTGTACTGATCATGTAAGATCTAGACTTTGCAACTGATCGAATTTAATCCCATTGGTAGGAATAAAATTCTATCGAATGTTAAGTAAAGCCAAGTTACACGTACCCAGTCGATTCCAAAGAGGATAAATCTTCACAGGTTCATAAAACCTCCTAATCATGCAGAATAATTTTGCTATTGTGTTGGCAAACCACAAGTCGTATTAAGTTGAAACATTTGCCATGAGAGAGGTGACTTAGTCGAACAAAATGGAAACTGATCATTATCTTTAACCATTTTCCAAATACACTCGTACAGCATTTTCATTACGGCAACAGCTTTTCCCATGATCTCTACGGGAAACAAGTTACGGTAACTATTTGGAATCTACATACTCTGCGGGTGGGGGGAATTAAAAAGCAGATAGTCATCATCCCAGATGGTTCTGATTCTTGCAAACTACTTATTGCTAACCCCTTCTACAACAGACGGCTTTAAACTCGACTTTATCAAGATCCAATCATGATCATACAATGTCCTAAGGCTAAAAGTAATCGGAACCCAGCTCTGTGCATATACTATGGAATGCACTACTTTACATTTTTCAATTTGATGTCAATCTCAGAGGTATACCAATTTTGGCTTTTGGTGTAGGTATACACCTGGTAAAATTGCCTTTAAAGCGACTCATTGAGCTGGTTCGTGAAATCCAAGATTTTTTCAAAAGTCGAAAGTTTTCTCTACAAGCCAATGAAAATTGGTCAAACGTAGACAATTCCCATACCCTACATCAGGGGTGGGCAACTTTTTGATTGAACGGGCCAGAATTGAGGGATGCAAGTAGATCGGGCGGCTCTAAACCAACGATATGCTGTCGTTTCAAACCATTTTATTCTTAGAACTTTGAAGCAGTATAAATCTTCAGCCACAGATATTAAAATTTCAATACAGTAATGTTGTTAAGCAATGTTAATCTTTGATTACGATGTTGTCATTTCAAGATCAACAAGGAGTTCTTACTCAAATTGTAGTGTTCAATGTTAGTCATCAGTAACAAAGCCACATTTAATAGTAGCTGTTATAGTAGACCTACTAATTAGGAATGTCAATCATAGGCGTAAAGAACTCTTCCAGTTTGGAGACAGAACATTTTAGCTCAAACTTCGTTGCAGTTAAGGTGCATAAAATAGATCACCGAACGACTGATTCGCGCCAAGCGGGCGAAAAGTTTTGCACATTTTTGAGAATTTGATGAAAAAAATCCGGAACTCGGCAGCAAATTCGGGCAACGTTTTAACTTCAGTTTCATCTCTGTCTGTCATCTTTTCTGTATCCGATTTTTTGTCGTTTCCTACCCGAATTTTCTACCTCGGAGGTTTTTCAGAGTCACCCCTTTCCCGCCCCGTGCGCCTATGATTCCAGTTTGCGACTGGGCTCTACTGCTAAGATCAAGTAAATTCACTCAAAAATTCGGAATTTCACAGCCAAACGAATGTGTTCTAGTTAAAAGTAGAGGAACGTCGTTAGTGGAATTGAAACTGAAAGCAAATCTTTAGCTCGTTGGTTCTGATGTGAATAGACTTATATTTTTCTTTTCTTTGAGAAATCTCGCGGGCCGCAAAAAATCAGTGGCGGGCCGTAGGTTGCCCCCCCCCCCTGCCCTACTGTCACACATCTTTACTGTTTCACCCGGAGCTCGAAACTGCAAGTAGCTACCCAAAAATTTGGCCACAACAAAGAGGCAGACAATAGTTTAAGGTAACGATGCGGGGCGTGATGCATCCGCTTTCCGCCCACTCCCGAGGCGCGCAAATATGCCCCGATTGGAGCACAACGGTAAAGGGTGAAACACTCCTTAAGTAATCGATATCAACTCAATGAGCCGTTTTAAGGGTCACTCTATGCCCCGGCTCTATTTTTTTTTTTTTTTGCATTTTAAGCCCAGGTCGGAAGCAATGATTAAACATAGGTATATAATAAAGTATTATAATCTTAAGGGTGCATGAGTGAACAAACTCACCCCTAAGGTGTCCGTCCGCTTTTGCAAGCTCTGGCTGCTGCCCTCAAAAGACAAGAGCTCCTATCAACACCACGTTTATACAATAACAAAATGAAAATAAGACGCGCGTGTTATAGTCACGTCAGGGAGGTTAAGCGACCATTATGACGTCCACAGAAGAAAGTATTTCCTGCAGAACTAGAACGCGCAAAACAGAGTGCGCGGGTCATTAAAATACGCACAAAATATAAGTGTTTTACAGAAAACACTTAGATATCTGTAAAACACTTAGATTTTGGTCGTAAGGGAGACAAAGCTATGTTTTATGGTGCTTGCAAGATTGTGAATAAGGGGGTGATACTTGAACACCATGGGAATAGGCGTGCTGGGGAATTTGGATTTGAAGGATAAAAGGTCGTGGCGGTTGATTGAGGCAGCTTTTAGAATACCTTGTTTGATAATGTGGATGGCGTATCCGTTTGTTAGGAAGTAGCCGGTGAGGGCAGAAACCGAGCGATCGTAGTCATCGGGGTCGGAGCAAATACGTTTGGTGCGAAGACATTGACTGTAAACTATTGACTTTTTTAGTTTTGGGGGGTGGAGTTTTGGGGGTGGACACTTTCGAAATGGAGCAAGAGATGTTTGTTTGTGGGGTTTGCTGTATAGGGAAGTAGAGATGTTTCCGGCGTCTAGTTTTACTAGAACGTCAAGGAAAGCTTTTTGTTTGTTTGAAACTTCAAAGGTAAACTCTAATAATGTCATGGAAAGAGTTAACATGCTTTTGAAATAGTGCAAGGGAGTCACTGCCATGATTCCCAAATCAATCTTTCTTCGAGTTTATGCATGAAAATATTAGCATAACTCGGGGCCATTTTTGTGCCCATGGCGGTACCTTTCGTCTGATGGAAGAAGTTACCATGGAAAGTAAAATAGTTGAGAATAAAGTTAGTAATTTTGGAGTTTTTGCATGCGTGGACGCCCTCCTCATGTGGAGTATTATTATACAATGCCGTGACATCCATCGCTACAAGGAGAGCCTCTGTTGGGAGAGTCCCTGTTTCGCAAATGTTTCTATGAAAATGTGTGGTATCTTGTAGATAACTGGGAATTTTGTGAAGCAAGGGGTTAAGAATACTGTCAACATGACCTAAAAGACCCTCAGTGAGGGTCCCAATACCTGAAATAATGGGTCTACCAGGTACTTTTACCGAATGAGTCTTAGCTAGGTGACAAATTTCGGCACCTGTTAAACTATATAAATCTAAATTCAAATCGTTATTACCACTGCTACGAGAAAAGTAATAATTTTAAAGAGGGTGCAGGAATAACCTATTTTAGGTTTAGAGGGGATGAACTCCCTTACCGTATCGGTAATGTGTTCTGAAAGTCCAACTAAAAGGTCCTGGGTAATGGAATCGAAAATGGTGCTTGGGTCAAAATTAAAACGTGTATAAAACTTAGTGTCCTGTAATTGGTCCTCGGCTTCTTCAATGTAGTCGGTAGTGTTAAGGATAGTAACAGCACCCCTTTTGTCAGAAGGGCGGATGATAATGGATTTATTGTTCCGCAAAGTCTTGATAGCCTTAAATTCTCCTTTGGAAAGGTTGGTGTACTTGGCGGCGGTGGCATAGCTCCGCAAGAAGGCGTCAAGATGTTTTCTGGCTAATGTCCACCTAAGGTAAGATTTAGGCATAGGTAGAAAAGAGGTAGTAAAAGTGTTTGAAAGTTTGCGGAAAACTCCACGACATTTCGAGCATAAACCCTTCATCATGTAGCAAAAATCAAACCGAACAACCAACGGTAACAATTGGACACGACAAACATCAAATCCGAAACGATCGATGTAGAAACAGAACCGGACGAAGGTGACTGTCAGAAAACGTGAGTGCGAAGGATGAAACCATGATCAAAAAAAAAAACAAAACAAAACAAAAAAAAAAGAGCGTCCTGGATGAAAAAGTGAACGTAAAAATCGAACATGGTCGGAACAAAAGGAAAAAGTAGACAAAAACTAGGTCCGGCAAAAAAAAGTCTACGCAGTAAAAACGAGCACGAACGGGTAAGTGTAAAAGGAGTAAAAACGTTCAAAAAAGAGGTGAATATTACAAAAGGTCAATTCTATCCCCATGGAGATTCTGTTTGATGGACCTAAGGTGCTCGGTGACTCGATCCGCGAGGCGACGCTTGGTCTCTCCCACGTACAACGAGTTACATCTCCCACAAGCTAAAATATAAACTACATTAGAGTAAATGCAGGAGAATCTTTGTTTGACAATGAAGCTATTGCCTTTGGGGCCTGAAATGTTGACGAGGTCGTGTTTGCCAACAACTGGGCATGTATTACACCTCGGACAGTTACAGGGAAAGGTACCAGGGGTGTCGTTGAAAGAATTGAGTGGGTGGGAAGCCCGAACTAAATGGTTGGCTAAATTTTTCTCAACTCTAAAAGCACTGATGGGGGGTTCCCAGAGAACATTACGGGTTGAGGGGTCTTGTCGCAACAACTCTACATTTTGCAGATAGCGCGTAAAATAGGGCGGACCGAAGAGTGATATGAAATATCCAAAGGAATTTGTAGATTGATGGATAGAGATTTGTATATATATATATATATATATATATATATATATATATATATATATATATATATATATATATATATATATATATATATATATATATACATACATATATATATATATATATATGTATATATATATAGGTCGAAAAGAGGTTGTAAAAAGTGCTTAAAAGTTTGCGGAAAACTCCACGACGTTTCGGGTATAAACCCTTCATAAGGTGGCAAAAACCAAACTGAACAACTAACAGTTACAATAAGACACGACAAACATCAAATCGGAAGCGATCAGTGTAAGAACACTGGCAGAACCGAACGAAAGTGTTTGTCACGAAACATGAATGCGAAGGATGAAACACAAACTAAAAAAGAAAAAGAGGGTGCTTGATGAAAAAGGGAATGTAAAAATCGAACATAGTCGGAAAAAGGGGAAAAAAGTAGACAAAAACTAGGTCCGGCAAAAAATAAGGCCTACACAGTAAAAAACGGGCACGAACGGGTAAGTGTAAAAGGAGTAAAAACTGGTTCAAAAAAGCGGTGAATATTACAAAAAGTCAATTCTAACGTTAAGGCCGTGTGGAGCGAGAGTACCTAGCCTCATGATCAGTCGGTTTTCAGGACCAACGCGGTCACGATCGGAGCCTCGGCAGATTACAGCTGCCGTAACAGTTAAATGCTGTATTGAACAAGGTTAGGGGGATTGAAATGTGTAGCCACCGGGTATCCATGGAGATTCTGTTTGATGGACCTAAGGTGCTCGGTGACTCGATCCGCGAGGCGACGCTTGGTCTCTCCCACATACAACGAGTTACATCTCCCACAAGCTAAAATATAAACTACATTAGAGGAAATGCAGGAGAATCTTTGTTTGACAATGAAGCTATTGCCGTTGGGGCCTGAAATGTTGACGAGGTCGTGTTTGCCAACAACTGGGCATGTATTACTCCTCGGAAGGTTACAGGGAAAGGTACCAGGGGTGTCGTTGAAAGAATTGAGTGGGTGGGAAGCCCGAACTTAATGGTTGGCTAAATTTTTCTCAACTCTAAAAGCAGTGATGGGGGGTTCCGGGAAAACATCACGGGTTGAGGTTGCTTGTCGGAGCGACTCTACATTTTTGTAGATGGGGCGTAAAATAGGACGGACCGAAGGGTGATATGAAATAACCAAAGGAATACGTAGATTTGAACCTGATTTGTTCTTTTTGTCCAAGGCTTCCTCTCTGATGAATTCTGCGCAGGGCATTAGAGGATTTTGGCAGGTTACTGGCGTTTTTCAAAAAAGGATAAAATTTCTTCAGAGGCAGTGGGGAAGTCAGAATCCTCCTGACATATTCGCCTGGCTCGCAGGAGCTGGGAATAAGGGATAGATTTAGTGCAGGATTTGGGGTGGTTGGAAGGGTACAATAGGTAGTTATGCGAGTCGGTTGGCTTAAAGTGTAGGTAAGAGGTAATTGTACGGTTGTTAATGGACAGTTTAAGGTCGAGAAATACAACAGATGAGTCCGAGATACAATGGGTAAATTTCAAAAAGGGGTAAAAGGAATTATCAAAGTCGATAAAGGTTTCTTAATCACGGCGGGATCCAGTGGCAACTCCTACAATATCAACAATATACCTTTTGTAAAGTATAGGTCGGGGCCCTGTATCATGAGGAAATAGTTGTTCTTCAAAGTGACCCATGGTCAAACACGCAACAGAAGGACCCATTTTAGTTACCATAGCCACTCCTTTAACTTGGCGGAAAAAACGCCCATTAAACTGAAAACAATTTTGTGTGAGAACAAGTTCCGTCAGACGTAGGAAGGTGTCAGTCGGTATTAGAGGATCACGCCGTTTGTCCAGGGAGTAACGGATAGCTGTTACGGCAGCATAATGAGGAATGGACGTGTAGAGGCTGGACACCTCCATGGTGAATAAAAGACGTTCACCACAATTTTCATGAAACTCAAAGTCACGAATAAGTCTCAAGAAATGTGATGTGTCTTGAACAAACGACGGCAGGGCTGACACTAAAGGGGAGAGCACGGAATCTACATACTCAGAAATAAGTACTGTGGGACAGCTGTGTAAAGAAACGATAGGTCTACCAGGGTTGTTTCCTTTGTGAATTTTGGGAAGTAGGTAGAAATTGGAAATCTGTGGGCAAGGGTGTAGTAGAGAAGCAGCGTTTTTGGGTAGTTGGTTATTGTCCATGAGTTGGGTTAATGTGTTCTTAATTAACTTTTGGGAACCAGGAGTGGGGTCAGTGGGAAGTTCTGAATTAGCACTTTGGTCGGACAGCTGTTTGGAAGCCTCAGCAATATACAAGTCCTTTCGCCAAACTACAACAGCTCCACCCTTGTCTGCTGGTTTGATGATGATGTCCCTGTTACTTTTAAGGGATAAACTGGCATCTCATTCCTCAGGACAAAGGTTACGCAGTGGGGTCATTTTCGGGGGAAGGAGATGGTTGACATCTTTGTTAATTGTATATATATACCATACCTACCATCCCAAGTTATATCCAAGACAGCACTCATTTTATCAATAGACCAAATGAAATTTCGTCCTTGCCCAAAGATGCCATCCTCGTGACGATGGACGTGACTTCGATATACACAAATATCCCCCATGAGGAAGGTGCAGCGGCGTGTTCAAATTTAATGAGGAAAAATTCTGTCACTGGGTACTCTAAAGTAACGAGTTTAATCCGGTTCATTTTGAGTCAGAATAACTTTCAGTATAATGACATTAATTATTTACAGGTAAATGGGACGGCTATGGGTACAAAAATGGCACCGTCATATGCCAATATATTTATGCATCATGTGGAAGAGGGTATTTTGATGCAATCTACAAACAAATCCTTATTCTATGTACGATATATAGACGACATTTTTATGATTTGGGACAAAGGGCTGGATAATCTTAAACAATTCTTTTGTGTTGCTAACAGTTTTCATCCTTCCATCAAATATACTTTTGATTATTCCTTTAAGACTCTGCCCTTCTTAGATGTTTTGGTAATGATTGGAGACGGTAAGATCAATACGTCCGTCTACACAAAACCTACAGACAGACATACGTATCTCCACTTCAATAGTTTCCACCCCCGTCATACCAAACACTCTATTGTTTACAGCCAGTTCCTTCGGTACCGCCGTTCATGCTCAACTAACAACATTTTTGTGGAAAAGGCCACTGAATTGGTTATCTTCTTTCTCAACAGAGGATATCCCTATAAACTCCTCAACAGTTACTTTCATAAAGTTCTTGCTACACCGAGGCATAACCTCCTTCGGTATCGCACAAAATCGAACTGTGACCGCATTCCCTTAGTCATCACATACCACCCATCCAATCGTACCCTTTCCCACAATGTCAAGAAATCTTGAGAAATACTCAAATCTGACCCCTCGATTTCTGAAATTTTCAGGGACCCCCCGATGATTGCTTATTAACCAGTGGTTGTAGTACCCGTACCCGTAACCGTACCCGTACTCGAGTACAAGATTCCGTACCCGTACCCGTACCCGTACTCATGACCTGGTACCCGTACTCATGACTTAGTATTCACACCCGTGCTACTGGTCTTGTGTTCAGACAACAACTTTAGTTTATAATGATTAACATTGTACTATATAACCAAAGGTTCAGGATGACTTCTAGAGGGTGCATGATTTTATTACATATGGAACTACTCACCACACCAAATTTTGATGATTCCCATCAACACTCTTATAACAGATCGGTGTCCACTACAAATTCTACATGAACATGAATGCAATTTTAAAACTCAATCCTATGTATATTATTACTGTACCTTCCCCCCATGCTAGCTCCTATTTTATTTACTATAATGCTACCTGCCCCTTGTCTGGGAGTAGTGTCCATGGGGTTAATTGCACTTTAATGGGCAGGGGGCATGGGTTGTGTTTATTGGGAATCTGCTCTGGGTAAATTGTTCAGGCCCGGGTGAGAATTTTATATTTTGGGTAATTAAGGCCTCTTCTTGGGGCATGAATTTTTTAGTCATCCTGGGGCCCAAAAAGTAAGAGGAACACAGGACATACATTATTCTTCTAATAATGAGAATAAGAGTTTAACTAAGATTAAAAAGTGATAAATGATGGGCCAATTCCGATTCCAGTGACCCAAATTCCGGGCCAATTCCGAATCCAGTACCCCCCCCCCCCCGAGTCCAAGCCGAGTCTGAGTCCAAAGGATCCGAGTCCGAGTCTACTCATTAGTGAATGTGCTGTTCACTGTACAGTGGCAGCACAATGAGGGGCATGCAGCATTTCCTCCAGATTTAGCCCATACCACCTCATTGCCTTCTACCAGTTACTACTATAACCTCTAAGCTTATGAGGGCTTCGCCTGCAGCCTTAACCCCACCCACTGGTGCAAACATTTCACTTCTAGTTAAGATACACAGAGGCGGACTCGACATTCAACCATTTATTCCAGTACTTAACTTACAGTAGTGCTTCTTCTTATTCCATCTCGAGCTGAACTGACGTCTTCCTCTCCTACTTATAACTTAACACACACATACACACATACGCGACACACCTAAACTATTCTAATGCAAATCTAAATCAGACTAAAAGACAAAGGCATAACTATGTGCAAGGCTAATTCTACAGGTGACCGACAGAGAACACATAACTAGATCAGGAAACACGGAGAACAACATACAACACAAAGCACCACTTTTACCTCTTACAGATCTATTTCGCTAGTCATATTGGCCGTAAGCCTGTACTGCAGACATTAACTTAGTCTCTCAGAATTGGTGCTTGCACTAAAAGAAGTAGCTATATTTGTCAAGATGCATCACTCACTCTTAGAGATCACTCACTCTTAGAGAAGTTTTCAGACTTCTGCCTCTCACTTATCTTCAAATGTCACCGTGCTCATAGGGTATTTGCCAAATGACTGTCATCGATTCTTGATTCTTGATAAACTCGAATGTCACTGTAGCCTAGGTTCGTACTATAGGGAGCACACCACCATTAGCGGAACGGCCTTGCCGGGAAAAGTAGTTCCAAAGTACACCGTCAGTTTTAGGTCCTCTTTATGTGCGAATTGCTCAAGCTAAGCTAATCAGATGTGGTTGTTTTGTTTTGGATATGAAAGGGGACGTGTAAATGTGTGAGTGTTGCCAAATTGGGAAGAATTGAAGGTGATTTAGACTGTTTAAAAATTTGGTGTGAAAAAGACGTTATTTCCGTCACCTTGCGGATTAATAGGGTAGGGTGTACAGACCCAAAAATTCATCCCCTTTTATCTCAAAATCTAAACTGTCATGCTATGGTAAGTTTGTGATGCCATGATTGGCCAACTCACTGGCTTTCATGTGAGGGGTAGCTTTAGTGGGATGTGAACTTTGACTTGGCTGTGGGGGGCATTGAATGAAGGCAAAATAGTGTGTAAGTCAATGGAGAAATTAATGGTGGTGTGCTCCCTTAAGAGAGAAAGTGATTTTTTTTTTCATTTTTGATATAAAGACACCTGATTTAGACTTAAATGACTTGTTTTAGGGTCCTAATCATGATTCTGAGGAGACGTCTCAGAATTTCATGCTTGAATGATTTTTATGTCAAAATTGCAATTTTTGCTAAAAAATAGTACCCTAATTGAGATTGTTGGAAAGAGTGCACAATTGCAGTCTATTTTGTGATATTTTTCGGAATCAAATGAATAATTAAGAATATTTGAATGTTCCAGTGGTCATTCTACACCACCATAGCCCCCAGGCACCCTAGATAAACAGTAGCTAGTTCCGCGAACAGCTGTTTGGTGATTAACGTTAGTCAACACATGCCGTAAGTGTGTGCACTTTGTCCCTAGAAGTGGATATGAAAGCATTTTTGAGTCAAGAACAATGGTCTAGCTTGTTGTAGGGGGTTATTTCTACCAGTCACACATGTACAAAGGTAAATGGATGGTTTAAAACATCACACACGGTTGTTTTGCATTTGGCCTAGGCCTAACGTAGGCCCAGACTGAAACACATAGGCCTAGGCCTAGGCTTAGTTTGTACTATGTGCAAGGAGAGAAAGCATTAGCCTGGATTTTGAGGTTAATGGAGGTCACTAGCTTGAACAGTTTTGTTCAAAGCATGGTGGCATATCCCCACCCCTCAAAACCAATCCCACCCCACCCCCCCCCCCCACACATACACAGTGCTATCAATCAAATAATTTTTTTTCAAGTCTCCATTTGGCTGAGGCTTGATCTCTATTTCAAAATGCTGTTCTTTCTAAAAATTAAGCCATGCAGTCACACTGTTGTTAACTCCAGTTGGATTGGGGGTATACTTGTTTGGTAGCAGATATGCAAGAAGAGTATTTTACACATTAATTCCAACTGTTCACTTTCAAATTGCAGCTTTCTGTGGCAGCTACTGGAGAAGACAGAAGACGTTCTACTTTCTTTTGCAACGCAAACCAGGCGAATCAACTAACTGCACCTAGTGTAGATGAAGTCACTTTGTGGAGATTGAATCATGCATGCAGCCTTTTAAATGTAAGTCTGTAAGTTTTTCATGACCCTAGTCAGGGAATTTTCCAAATGTTGTAGGCCTATAGTTATTACTGGAAGAAAGATACTTAAGTTAAATACACAGAGGTAAGGAAGTCCAGCAGATGTAACTCAGACCGGTCTACCACTGGCATGCCTTGAAGGAGTCAGGGACAATGCCTAGTATTCTTGCTTGAGATTTGTAATTTGAAGTATCTGTAGGTATTTGTGAGTGGGGGATCTCTTGCTGCACATTCTACAAGGACTTTAAAATTGAAGTTTCCAGCCATTGGTATAGTACTGTAGGAATGCCATCAAGGAGATGAGTTAATGTGAGTGACAATTTTGTAGGAATTCTCTAAGCTGTTCAAATTAGTAGAAGTGTAGTTGTGCTTTTCTCCCTAACCCACATTGTTTGCTGACTGCAGAGTAGCAACCTACATATATGAGCGCAATTAATGCCTACCATTTAATGTTGTGGCATATCTGCACTAGCTTTCATTATACCTAAGACTTGGTTAGTAGGGTACTGTACCTCAAAGTCTGAGTGGCAGTTACTTTCATTGGTTGTGTGAATTGTTGAAAAGTTCTACTGAAGTTTTCACATTTTTAGCAAAGCAAGATATAAGTAATCTATTTATTCTGGAACAAAACTACCCAGCCAAGCTGGGATAGAAGGTTTGTATAACCGCTTTACATAATTAGGAGCACCCTTACAAACTTCATAGGGCTGCCATTGAGTGAATTAACATTACAGAGACCTCAGCAAAACATTAGTAATAATTGTGTTTACCTTGTTTGTTAATTATGTTTCTCAGTCTCTTGTACCCCATATTGGGGTGTAATAGAGAATAAATTGAACTTGAACTTGAACCGTAAAGAAACTTACTAATTTTGTCATTTTTAAAATCGCTCACAATTTATTTCTGGACTCCATAAAAATTTTCAAGGGGAGGAGGCACCCTCCCTGTTGGAACATTTGCTTTTGTATTTCCAGAGATGCGCCTTAAGAACCAAGCTAAATGTCAGTGCACATTGTACTTTATTTAAGGTCATTTTCTGTAATAAAAAATATTGTGTCTATACTTCTTTAATTGAGAAATACATGTAATGTAATTATATTGTTGTTTTTGCAGATATTTATGAACCAGGACTCTGAACTAAATTATTTTTGAGTGACTATGGTATCATGTCTTATCTGAGATGCATCATCAGACCAACAGACTTTTCAGTTGCTACTGATAATTGATTTACGATGGAATGGTAATATTGTCACCATAGGTCTAGCTAACGTAGCCGCTCTGGGGCAGCTGCCCCCTCAGACCCTGCCGCTGATAGTAAAAAATCCTTTCAATGAGCCCAAACTTATAGTAGGTGTTGCTAAATGACTCTTAATCTTTGCAATGCAAAGTTGACCACAAAGTTGTTCAAACCAGAAACAAAACGGTAGGCTTATTATGTCTGCTAAGACGATTCTATTGCTCATGGAAGTCTTGATCATGGGCAGCATGCTACTCTCATTTTAACCAAAAGTCTTTGGTTAAAAAATATCGAACTGTCTTTCCTCGTGGCTGTGTGCTACAGTTAGTTGTTCGTATTAAGTGGCTGTACTGTGTGTGTATGTTTACATGATGGTACCATGGATACAATACCAGTGCCAAGTTACATTGACTCCTGTGACTGTGTACTGGACTGTTGTAGAATGATAGCAATGTATCTCATATGAATAAACATTTAATAACCTTGCTAAAACCAATCCACTTACAGATATGATGTTTGCATTAGATTTCTATGCACAATATACCAGAATTAAGGTACATAGAATTGGTAGTACACTATAAATAAAAAAAAAAAAAAAGCATTGGCCAACAAAGTGAAACCATGACACCAAGTCTGCTTGCTTCAAGTTCCCCCTTCTACAGTATGCAGAAACCTTGCCAGATTCAACTACTATCATCTCGAGAACCAAATTTGTAAACAAACAAAAATATCACAGAAATGCTAAGGACATGTTACCCTTTAACATATGTAAAATTAATGTCTCTGGACTTTTCTTTAGTCTTGAAGTTCTGAGGAACTTTTCCGGACTGCGGAATTATGCTTTTTTGAGAGATTGTGTCAGGACCTTCGATTTTTTATGAAGGTTTTTCATACTTGATATTGCCTTTGGCAACTGTCTGTCTTTCAAACCTCCAACATTCTGTTAAAATTTTAACATCATGATTGCTAAGATTATTGTTGGTACTTGCCAGGTGTATTTATACATCAAAATCTCAAGAATAGATGGGATTTCCTAGCAAGCTCCTTATGGGTCAATTCAATTGACCCTTATTTGGAAAATAGTACATTGTTTGGTCTCTATTCGGTGTGATTTGTATATAAGTGTGTGAGTTGGCCATCTCTTCAATACTTTTAAGTTGTTGCAAATCATGATTCTTTTTGTACACCAGTCTTGCTTGAGAGTGTTATTAATGAATCTGTAACAATCTATTCAACGTTGTAAGTCGTAAATCTTGATTTTTTGTTTGCACCAGTCTTACTTGAAAGTGTTGTAAATGAATCTTTACCAAACTATTCAATACTGTAAGAAGTTGTTAACCTTGATTCTTTGTTTACACGAGTCTTGCTTGGGAGTTTTAACCCTTTACCGTTGTTTGGGTCCTTTCAGACCCATGGGGAGAGCTCGGCTGTCACCCATCTTTACTGTTTCGCGCAGAGCTTGAAACTGCGAGTAGCTACCCGAAAATTTGGCCACAACAACGAGAGAGACAATAGTTTGAGGTCACAGGGTCAATGGCCTACAGGAGCCGATGCCGGGCGGGCTACGTCCGCTTTTCCGCCCAGTCTCAAGGCAAATATGCCTTGATCGGAGCACGATGGTAAAGGGTTATATAAATCTTTGCGAGTTTATATGTTCGATAAACTGTGATCTGTGCATATTATTTAAAAAACAAAGAAACAAAATTCACTTTTACCTTTTGTTAAGCAAGGATTTTTATGTCCCAATGAATTCCCTGCCAATTACAGTATATAACATTTGACCATGCAGGTCTTTGTTCAAGAGGAGCAGTTTTTAAGTGTTCACTTCATTGTTGTGATTTGATATCAGTTCCAAAGCATGTTAATTTGAGCTGTTCTTCCCAGTAAAGCCATTTGGCTCTAACTGAAACTCAATTGGTGGTGTAAATGTTTGATCTAAGAAAAAACTGTCAACATTTCAACTTGCCACTAAAATAAAGCTGCCATTATGAGTATACTGTAGTACCACCCGCTTTCATTTTGATATTGAAGTATCAAATGATATTTTGGTTCCTGTTGTATACCACCTTATATTTCACTATACATGAGTATGGTTCAAGTTTTTCTCAGATTTTTTCTCAAGATTTTCCAAGCGATGTTTACCACAAACCATGCACATCTATGAAATTTACTTAATGTTTTTCATCCCAAAGTTTCTAATGCTTACATTACTGCCTTTTCATTGGCTTTCCTGTTGCATGCAGTTGCAAAACTAAGCTGTAATACTTTTGTATTAAAAATCGCCGCTGATCTGTGCTCAGCAGTTAACAGCCTCAAGCTTAAAATTTGTAGTTTTTGTCTGCAATGCTTTATATAATATCTATATTGCTTTCATTTTTGAAATTCCTCTAAACCATTCTATTTACAGTGATAATTTATTCGTACAAAAGTAGGTCTAACTGTAGCACGAAACGACCATTTCTACAAATTAAGTATTATGCAATTTAGATTTCTCAAATTTCAGCTTCGATAAGAATTTTATTGCTCTGTAAGCATTAACTGTTATTAGCTTGATTTTCTTTGTTGTCGCCCAGGCTCTGTTTCTCTGTCATGCAGAGTGATGTACAGTATGTGTATACTGGATGTAAAATTCAACTGTACCATATATCATTTAGTGGTACCTTGTGCAAACATTAATCACAGCAATGATGCTTTCAGGGTGTATATGTGCAGATTTAGAGCTGTATGATCCTTTAACATACTTCCTTGCCAGCACTAAGAAGTTAAGAATAGTCTTTTTGTGATTACTTTATTAAAGATAGTATGATTACAGTTACATACAGTAGGTCAAGAAAATGAAAAACCATTCATATCTTTTTTTTCTTTCATTAGCCTTATGTTTGTCTTTAAAGTTAAGTGAAATTTCCCTTCCTCTCCCAGCAAATTTCATTTGTTAGTACTTATGGTCCTAATCAGATGACCATAAAACAGCCCAACTTCACAATGGTCTATCTCATGTTGAGGGATACATAAGCAATATTCACCTTTCATTTATTTTGGTTTAGGTACGTAAATTTATATCCGTAAGCACCTGAGATATTTTGACGTCATCGAAGTTTCCCTGACATTTTTTCCTAGATTCGATACATTTTATTCGCCTCTGAAACGTTCTTTTGACTTCCTGTATAATTTTCGTACTTCCCTAAATTTTTTCTGAAGATAGAAGGCACTTTCCCTACAGCCCTATAAAGCGTTTTCGAGACGTCAGAGACGCTTTATGTACGTCTCTAGTACGTTCTCTGGATGTCCTGGGTGATTTTTGTACGTCCCTAAAACGTTTCCTGAACGTCCTGTACCTTTTACTTACGTCCCAAACGTTTTCCGTACGGGCCAGCAAAGATTTTATAAACGTTTTCTACGTCTGAATAACGTCTTGAGAACGTCTCTAAAAACGTTTTGAAAACGTATGAAAATTCCACAAAAACACGTCTTTAAAACGTAGTTCTAGACGTTTGCGAAACGAAAGTGGTTACGTTTGAAGAACGTTCAGGAAACGTTTTGTTGTTAGCTGGGCAAGAAAGTGGGAACACAAGGGGATCAAGATTATCCGAGATCAATGATGAGCGACACCTAGAATTGCTTAAAAATATGACCTGCATACAAAATTTCAAATGAGACAAATTCCTGTCACTTGAAACGGAGGAGGCAATCAAATCTCTTGCAGGCGCAAAATGGGAACACTCGTGCTGCTGGTCACAAAACTTCTAAGTTGATTGAGGTTGTGACGATCAGCATCGGGGGATGACGTGGACAACGAGATTAAAAGTAATCCTTAAACTCAAAAAGAATCACAATGTTGGAAATATTTTCAGCAGTATAACGGTTTAAGTACTGTACGTTCCGTTCAATCCTACCACCGCTCAGGCTGGTAGAATGCGTGTGCTAGATTAATAAAAAAGTTATCAATCTCTCTTGTAATGAATTCAAGTTGAACCACGATCATAAGTACAAAATGTTTGTAAAGTCCACGCAAACCATTTACCCTTTTAGTACTTGACACTCCCGTTTGGTTTCGTCAGCTAACGAGCAGAAATTTCACGTATGTCGATCTTCTTCATGTTTTAACATTTATATCACACTTTCCTTTTTCTTCAAAAGAGCTTGTAAATTCACCTGAAACTGTAAATGCACAACACTTAACCTTCAGCCAATGAAAAAGATACCCCCTTCTGCGAGTGACAAATGTTCCCTCTAGTAAACTCCTAATATATGGGTGGCAAACCTGTGGTTTCCCCGACTGACAAGGAAGAGAAGCGCCAGGAGCCCCCGGAAGCTTATGTAATCTAAGGTGATAGGTCAGTCGCAAATAGGCCCTAGAGGCATTATTGATCAGGTTTTCTTAGTTTCGGATTTTGTGAAAATTTGATGTCAATGATGGAAAGCCCAGGTCTCTAAGAAGTTAGCAAATGTACTTCCGAAACATACCCACAAAATAAACAAGGCTTGGTAATTTTACTTTGTCCCATTTAACAGATGGTTTTCTCGCCAAGGGTAAATATAACAGGTAGGGTAATTTACACGTGTGCTATTTTCAAAACTAAGGGGGCCTCCCAGTGAGAAAGTAGTGCGGAATGGAGCAGATTACCTCTTTTTTTATTTTCAAATCCAAAAAAAGGGACAAATCCGGAGCGCTTCGCTCGCGGCAAAATGCAATATAAAATGCATTAGTTCTCGGTCATAAATCAGTGTGGTAAACATTTCCGAGCTCTATAAATGACAAAGTCGGGTATTTACCATATGTGGCACCACATCATCAAGAGACACCGGCAGCTATATATTGTAAACTGCCTTTCACAGAATTCCAAATTTTCTTCAATGAAATTTCTTCGTTTTGGAATATTTTGTCTAGAAAGGAGAAAAAAGTTTGGGGAACTTTTGAAATGTCATCGGAGACTGTAAGTTCGGAGGCCCGAGATAACATATGTAGCAACAACGATTCAGCCGACGTGCAATCTACCTTCTTCAGGAAGCAGTTCAAAATTTGGTTTCGCCGAACGGCTCTTTGCTAGAGAGTCGCGACGACTTTAGACAAATAAATCATTCCCAGAATTGCCACTAAAATATGAAGAAAGTGCGGATTCCTCAGTAATCCCCCAACTTTTTAAATTTCCTTACAGGAAATCCAGAATCGAAAGCTTTCTGCAATACGAGCTCCATATCTACATATACTTGCTTAAAAGGGGCAAAAATTTCCCCGCACATCCCTGATACACTGGTGATCACACTTGAAAGAAAAATCGGAAAACTTAGATACTACTAACACGTTCGAGAAATGCCATTTCCGGCTGTCTGAGGGGTCACCGGTTTTCCAAATTTTCTGTACGCACCGCGCCAAATAAAGATAGTCTTTCGGAAGGACTTCATATTCCAAGCAGGAACGATAAGCAAACCGTACTATAATGCTCTCATACACTTCTGTCACCAGATATCTTTCAACTCTGTCAGTTGAGTAGTTTGTGTAGTTGGATTCTTTAGTTATTGAAGTGTCAAACTTTTAACAGAGTTAAATGTTGCAGAGCAGTGACAGCTACAGAATGCGGGGGGGGGGGCATTTGTCCCCTGGTTCAAAAAAGTAAAAATATCTAAAATTTGCCATTTGAGACGTACGTCAAATACAGTGCTGTTTTCTCCACTTTTATTTTGTAAAATTCCGAATTCTTCCTTAGAAAAGCTCCATATTTGTAATTATTAGTTTTAAAAAGGTACCATTTTCTGCTCGCTTTGCGCCCCCTAACTTGCAACCCTTAATGCAGTCAGTGGTCGCACTCCTTAGATAACACCATGTTACAACAACGATCTTCAGTCGACATACTATCTCAGATATATGCTAATAGGGAACGCAGATTCTTCGATTGTCCCCAAATATTCAAATTTCCTTACAGGGAACCATGAATCTAAACTATTTTCTCCAATACAAGCTCCATATTTACAAATGTGTAAAATGACCACAATTTCTGGCGCTCTCCGCGCGCCTTAAATTACGTTCCAAACACAATAGTGTTCACACTTCAGAAATCAGATTTTTTATTAAAAAAAAACTGTTCTAGCTCGTAGAAAAGGTAAAGAAAATGGCATCAAAGTACCTTTCGGTCAATGTGGTAGGGTAAGGTGCATGGTCCAAGGTGCATTGAACTAATGAATAACATAAGAAAAACACAAACTGTGTGGTATGATTCAAAGACTCCACGGGGTCTAGATGCATGAGGCGGAGTAAAATATTTCTGCAAGTGGAGAAGTTCATCTACTCTATTAACAAATATCGTTGTCCCCCAGCAGTGGCGTGCGCATGATTTCAAAGGGACACGATTCCAAATTCTCCCAATTTGTTTTAGAAACAAGGGATGTTCTCATTCATTTCGAAATCTAGGAGCAAACAAAGCATGTGTTACTAACCCTATCCAGTCTGAGTAGAAAAAAATTAGAATTAACGATACGAACTTTACATAGGATTTATGGAGAAAAATTCGACATGTGAAGACTACATTAAGATTTGAGTGAATGTGTCCCATCTAGGACCGTAGCCAAAGTGGCTAGGGGCATAAAGTTTTCTCCCCCTAAAAGTTTTTGAGACCCCCCCCCCCCAAAAAAAAAAAAAAGTTGTTTAAGAAAAAAATGTCTCCCTTCCCGGTTTTTTTTTTTCAAACATAAGATATCTTACCTGGCACGTGTCTGATCTCAAGATATCAGAATAATAATGTATGGATGATTCTGACACTAACGGGATACAGCGTGGAGTTCTCTTTGCGTAATTGGAATACTGTAGTGTGATACAGTATGCGTAACACATCGGACAGAATTGTACGTTTAGAATCACGAGACCAGGCAAGACGGTCACGGTGAGATGATTAATTAAGCCGAAACTTAAAAGCACTTAACCTACACAGGTTTTATGAAAATGTTTTAAAGCTGTTCAAGGGGGCTAAACGGGAGAAGCAAAGTTGATGACAGTAGGAGTACCTGCACGGCCATATATAGACTCCTGACTTTTTATCTTCTGACGGGCGATCGGTAGAACTTGATCAAAGACTTGAACTTGGTAAAAGACCAAGTCAATGAAATACCCTGTCAAAACTAAAGGTTTGAATACTCAGAGTGTCTCTTCACACTTTTCCTATTCCAAAATCCCCGACTGAATGATTTCCCCTACTGACTTTTGAGGTGGGGGGGGGGGTGGGCTGTACCCTCGGCCCCCAGCCCATCTTCAAACACGCTAATGGAGGAAGAACAACTATTAGTTAGCAAACACCTCACAAATAACTTTCAGATCGTGTCTTAAGAAAATCTGCTGAAAATTGCAAGTTTTCAATCAAAGATAAAACACTCTTACCAGGAGGCTTTGTCAGTGCATTTCTTCTCATACGATTGAAGAAACAGAAGCATTCAGATCAGTTGAGCCGAACAATCTCCAAATAAAGTTTAACAATTTACCATTTTATAAGGAGCGATAATTAATATACACAAATAGTGTATGATTTGATGGCATGCACACGTACCGTAACACTTTTGTTTGGTTGTTGTGATTCAGTTTGCACAAAGTATGCTTAATACAACAACGGCTGTCGTGGATGGCAGGCGTTCACATACATTTAGCTTACATTAACCTTGTAGAAAATCAAAACTTCCATCGGGCATGATTTCAGAAAAATAACGCAATGATTTGTAAGGAATCGTTGACCCGATTCATGAATAATACCTCAGAGTGACTAATGTGTTCTTTATATATTCAAAAGCCACTTGGATGAAAGGGTTTCAGTGCATAATAGGGACTCTGTAATCAATTGAGTTTGATCATTCACTGTTAATCATATACATAAATTATACAGATTATTTCTTGTGTACCGTTTGGTCTTTTGGATCCGTTTTTCATTCTTCATAGGGTGTCAAATGTGCCTTGTTAGAGTCCATTGTCTAAAATTCAATAAGGCGTGCAGACAATCAAATAACTATATAGACTATTCATTGACTACGTGCATCATTAACGATTGCGTGACACAACATTTGTAGCCATGGCACGTTGATGAAAATATCTACTTTATTCTGTATACAATCATGTCAGTTGTAAATATATTAAAAAAGCTAAAGGTGGATTCTCGAGGCCATTGCAAGCACAAGGAAAATGTATTCATCCAGTCGATAAGCTAATGTCCAATGATCCAATGCTGCACTTCAAAGAAATAAAATAAAAAGTTCAACATCCAGGAAACCAAACAAATTTCATCGAACAAAATATTTTTGTGCTAAAGATGATAACAGCCAAAAACTTCTTTAATACGTAGATATTACATATGTGTTATGCTGCATTTAATGGTACTCAACGAAGCCCCCTCAACACGTTTAACCGTTTGAAGCTCCAATCTCTAAAGACATGAACTTTTCCCAAAGTATAATTTCGCAGTACGCTTGCATTTTGGACGTTTCCTAGAAGAAGGATTTAACCAGGCGATGCACTTTAAAAAGGTGTTTCTGAACGGTTTCTAACTAACTTACGTACTTCACCACCTTGTAAAAATGTGGAGATGCTAAACATTCGTATCTAATTCTTTTAAAAAGTCAAACTTAAATCTGTATGATTGCAACAATTGTAAAGTGTAATGTATAGCTTGACATGTTTAGAATTAAAACGTTTCAAAAAATGGTGACGACGTAAGTGTTGAATCGCTAAACGCGTTTGCAGAGTGTTCATACAGGGAAAGTCAACGCAGGATTTATCTTCCACCGGAGTTTAAATCCACCCCTGGTATGTTCTCATTCAAGCAGCTACTGGACAAACAACTGTTATCCGGAAAGAAGAAGGATCACACGGGCACGTCAACAGTCCTTTGAGTGATTTCTGTAGAAACCGACCAAGATAAAAATCGAAATCTCACGTAATTGCGCCCTGTGTGGAAATTGGAAACGTGTCTGCCACGGACTCATTGATTTATGGCAGTATAAATGGTACACTGTAAAACATTAAGTTAGATTTACAGAACCAGAAAATAAAAAGATAAAGATTACAGAAAAGTTCTGAAAACTTATGTCCATAACTTTTCTGTAAATTTAATGTTTTCCATTTTTTTGTTCGGTAATGATTTTGAACCATTTCTAAAATTGGGATAGGGTAGTTACACCATTTTGGTTTCCCGAAACGAAATATCTATTGAGTCGTGCAGACGTAACCTTTGCAAAATTAGTACAGTTTTGTATATTTTTGTGTTTGCGTATACTATGTTTCGTTGACTTTATTAAAAACGGCTTCGGTACTCCTAAATTACTGAAGGCTACATAGACCTATTATTCACTGTCTGAAGCCAATACGTATATACAGTGCTTCATTGAAGTTGTCCGTGATGACTGACGTAATTGAAGTTGCCCCTGGTTGATGCGCACTGTTTTACAAGGTGTTTCTTGATTGGCTGTTGCCATTGTATAGTCGATTGCATTCTTTGTTCGGGTTATGGATTAGGTTAAGCATTAGGGTTATCGTTAGCCAGCAAGGAAATTTCTTTTTAAACAGTGCGCATCGGGCGAGATATCTTCTGCTTCTTGGAATTAAAAGAAGCCGAAGCTTCTTTTTTTATTTGTTTTAAAATGTATTTTATGTAACTAGTCGTTTATTGTACATCTCAATCTCTGAGGAACGACAACTTTTGACGTGAGAAGTACTTCCACCTCTTTTGAAATGTATCTAACCTTTTTCGGTCACTGAATGACGCAACATGTATCAAACAAATTACAACAGAGATTAAGAACGTACGGAAGCCAGGAAAAGTCTAAGGCCTAATTGCAGAAGAAAGGCTGTCAGAAGAAATGAGTCAGCTGAGGTTTAACCGCCCAATTTCTAACCAATTCGTCAAAGTCCGGCCGGCAAACAACTCTTTCCAGTTGTGGCTCTCTGTTTGTTATCCCTAATTCATTGCTTATGCTGATCACCAAACACAATGGCATTAAGGTTCCATTTTTAAAGTTTTCGGTAAGACCCGGCCAAGGAGTCGAATCACAATGTTATATCCGCATACTTTCCGGATACACGTCGGATGTTCTAACCACTTGACTATGCAGTGGGCCACTGCCGTGATTTAATTATCGAAACGTTTAACAAGTCACAATTGAGTTTTGATAGGCCAGTGTCTCAAATAGACGATTTTAAATGTTCACGTCGCCCGGTCTTTAAATCAAATGTACGGATGTCTACCATGGGTGCCAAATGAGGGAGGGGTGTGGTGGTTCAAGAATAGGTTTCCCACCTTAAAATAGGCCAAAGAATATGAAAAAAGAAAGGAAATATTATTGATTGGTAACATTTGGTCTTAAATTTAGGTATAAGTATGCTTTTTTATTTATCTTGTAAAATTTATAAGAAACAATGTATTACGTGAAAGCGTTGCAATAAAATACAGTATGTATATACTTTGTAGACTTAAATTAGTCAAAGTGGTGCCTGGATTGACTAACCACGTTAGTCACTCATATTTGACTATTCTGCAATGATATCAAGCTAATTTCGTACTAAGGGACTAATGAATGTCAATCAAAACTTTGGAAACGCTAAGTAAATATTTTAAAAACTAACTGAAGTGGGTAAAATATTAGTCAAATGTTGGTCAATATGGTTGACTGCGGAATAAATCTTTTGTTTCATTTTTAATTAATTCTTTTTACAGTGAAACCCTTATTTGTTGCTATGGGATTTGAGTTGATGTTATATCTCACCAGAACATGCAAAATAACCCACCATTTGGCCCAGTTCCTTTAGGTAAAAATCCCCGGTTTCGTTATACGGTTCTTTTAATACGTATTGGGCTTTGCTCTGTCCCTGCTCAGCCTGCAACGCCAAAAAAATTCAACGGCCGTAGGCGGGAATCAAGGCGTTTGGCTGATATATATCCCACACTTTTTGAGAAGGAGAATGTCCTATATGATCCCCTCCGAGATTTTCAAAAGAGTCACAAAAAATGTTTGCAACTTTTCATTTGTTTCAATGTTTTAACATTG
The DNA here is from genome assembly GCA_037179385.1 of Holothuria scabra. Taxonomy (NCBI): domain Eukaryota; kingdom Metazoa; phylum Echinodermata; class Holothuroidea; order Aspidochirotida; family Holothuriidae; genus Holothuria; species Holothuria scabra. Next base: position 12,976,075 of record CM074179.1, read on the forward strand.
ATCATAAAATGTCGGTTCCTGTTGTCTTACAAAATAAACATCTATTCACATACCCTGAACGCTATATCTTCTTCTCTCCACTCACAATTCCTACTCTCACCGAGATATTAGCTTAAAACGAGAACACCTGTCACACGACCCGTATGTGCATCCCAGGGAACCCAATCTGCTACTACGCTAAGAAACAATAGATCGCCCTACAAAGTTTGAGCAGGGAACAAGTTGATTGCAATTTGAGTATGTTACTTATGGCAATGGCAAGGAGCTGTAAAAACTCCCTGCTTATGGGTGGAATATAACGAAAATTCCTCAGTTTACTTTTTTATCACGAACGAAATGTCAATCTGTCTTGTCCAATGATAACGTGCCATGTGTTTCTTTTGAACATAAGAGGAAACACATTAAAACTTGTAAACAGTAAGTAAAACAAAGAAGAATATGACGTTGATTGTCTTACCACAAGTACCCTGTTTGGTGCAATAAGCGTGCTCTTATCATAAAAAGGGTGCTTGGAAGATTCAGGCATCCATTAGAACGTAAAAAGTATTCTCCCAAATCCCCTTCCAACCTTTGTCATCACTTAATCACCTACAAGTTCGGTGCACCATAGACCTACGTACATACAAAAACTTGGGGAAACTGCTTTTCAATATTTGTTTAACAAGGATTCAGGTCCTTTACACATGGGTATATGGTTCGTACTGCGTGAAAATTGTTTCAACAATCCAGTTGCTGAAACACAATTGATAAACAATATATAAATACAATAGTTAGGGAGATACAGAAACAGAGTTATTCATCCAACGAGCCTCTTGTCTTCGATTTTAATAAATTTCGTGCAATGGGCGTGCCATTAGTGAAAGGCTGGTATAGACTAGTGCTAAATAGGCTTTGTCTGTTGGAAATTTCACCTAATTTACATGTTATTTTTGCTAAGCAAGGAAGATGATGAGAATAAAGACACAGATTAGATGGTGGGATAAGAGGGATGTGTCTGAAAGGTTCAGTACAGGATAATCAATTTCACCCAAAATATTCTCAGTTGCTTACATTGGAATTGCTTCATCTTTGCAATTTTAGTATTTTGCAAATTTGAAACTATCGGACCATGAATGAATGAGTTGAGTTTAGTGAGAGGTGTGCTTTAACATGAGTTACAGATATCTACAGGTGAGAGTTGGACTGAAAGATTTCATTTTTCATGCTGTTTAATATATATTTTGGATTTTTTTTTTTTTTTTTACTGGAGGTACACTTTAATAGTAAGCTAAGAGAGTACAATGTAGCCTTTTGGCTAAGATCACGTGCAGTATCTGTTCTTTTCATCCAGTTTAGAATGGAGCCATACATGAAAGAGCAATGATCCAAATGGCCTGAGGGTCGCGAGGTTGGTCGGTTAGGTGTTGTCCTTTAGTGCACGTATCTTCCTTGGAAAGCAGAACTCCTTCGGGGGTATTGCTTGGTTTCTCCGAATGGCTCTTCGCCAGACATTCGGGGGGACTTTGGGAAAAGTAATTAAACCTTTGTATAGAACTTTGTTCCGCTCGTTGGAGTTTCCAAGTTCCTTGAAACCTTTATAGCTACAACAGGAGGTGCTTAATTTATACTGTTGCGATGAGGGTTTTTTTTTTATTTATATTTCGTTGTAATCCTCATCTCCTCGTTGATTAACGGTCATGTGACCGTTCCTTTCCAGTCAGAACCACGAGACAAAATAATAATAATATCAAAGCACAGCTCCCTGGTCAAACACAGACTGTATGGCGAGCAATCGGTATCAAATCATGGGGAATCGACACCTACCAATTTAAATTGACAAATACCAATTTAAATAGACATATACCAATTTAATTGGCCTCATCTCTTTGTACGCATTTAGCCACTGTTAAATGCCGATTGCTGTCATGCTCTGTTGAGTTTGGTAAGTTGCTCTCAATGAGCGCACATGTCAGTAGGCCTAAGTTACATGATGTTGTTGTACATATCACTCAAGTTTCTTACCAATTGAAAGTCGGGTCGACCTTTTGTCCAGCTGTGGCTCCCTGGCTTGCTTTCAGTACTGCTAATGCTGTCCACGAAGCACAACCACAGTAGATTCCGGGCAATTTTATTTACTCTTTCATTTTAAGTCATTGAGGTGGTGAGGCCTTAGCGGATTGCAAAGAGCATTTGTTTTGCTGGGGTTGCGAAATCGGGTTTTCAAATATGTTAATGAGGTAAATCGGTAGGTTTCGATTTAAATTGGTATATGTCGATTTAAACTGGTATGTGCCGATTTAAATTGGTATGTGTCAGTTAAAATTGTCATTTGACGAAGTTAAATCGGTATGTGTCAGTTTAAACTGGTATGTGTCAGTTTAAATTGGTATGTGCCGATTTAAATTGGTATATGTCGATTTAAATTGGTTTGTGTGAATTTAAATTGGTAGGTGTCGATTTAAATTATTGGTATGTGTCAATTCCCCGTGATTTGATACCGATTGCTTGCCATAAGACTGATGGATGAAACAATACCGTAACGTCCGCTGTCCTGAATCTACCATGGTTAATACATCATTTCCCCACAAGCATACAGATTCGACAGTAAGAAAAACATGCTCACTGATAACGGTAATGCACATGAATAACACGTTATCTTTGAGTACTTTTTACGTAAATGTATACGGAGTGAAGATTCACATGTACGTAGCAACAGTTCAAAAGTCACCTTACGTAAAGGTATACAAAACAATATGCGCCAGAGGGAGCAACTCTAAAAAAAACCAGGGTTAAATTTAACAAGGATCGCTGTTCTATTTACTATGACAAAATCCTGGTTAAAATCCTTGTTAAAATAACCAGGATTTGAGTTAGCTAAAGGATTTCCCTAAAAATTTAACTGGAATTTTTTTGGAGTGAAAAGTACACCGATCCTGTTCAGATTTTACCCAGGTGCTTTAGAGTGTAGGTTCAACGTATCGTGCCAACTAGGTCACTGTTATGTTGTATCGTACCATTACATTTAAAACTTGTTGCTAGAAGGTGCCAGGATTGCCAGAGGTGATATTTCCGTCTTGATATCTTAAGGAAAAGGCAACAATCAGATTTTGCACTGACCTGTCCTAGGAGACCAAAATCGGGTGAACGGCGGTGATGTTGCAATCGCCAAAGTTACTTTTTCATTCTACTGTAAAAAATCTACTATCCATTTCACTTTGTAATTGTAATTTAACCTGTTTGAATTACGCATCTAGAATTTTACCTCTTTCTCTAGGGGCAAACAGACGGTAGGTAACATTTTATACTTAATATTATATGTGGGATGGTAACATTTTCATTGAAATATGGTATATGACTCATTTTCATCATTGTACCATTTGGGATCTGGTACAATTCCAAAAACAATGGCGCAAACCTGTGGCAATTCAAAAATCAGTTTTTTAAGGTAGATATGGCCATTTTCAAAACTTCTATTTGCCTTTTTTTCTTTTTTGGAAAGAGCATACATTAAAATGTTACTAGTTTCGAAGTAGGAAAAGCTATGGTTGCTTTCTCTTTTAATGTAGTATTCATCGTAGAGCGACCTACTTGAACTTTTAGTAAAAGTGCAATTATTGAGAAACAACGTCTTCTCTCTTTTGGTTTTTTAATTACAATGTTGTTGTACATGAGTGAAAAAAGGTCGAACAACTTTGGACCTGTGCTTTATCGCATAATTATACACGGACCAAAGCTTTCAATCTTCAAATTTGGAAATTCGCCAACACAACAATAACAATGCCATTACACGTTGCATGATACATCACAAGTGACAGGAAGAACATCAATGACACCCAACAATAAAATCAGAGGAAATTTCTCGCTATCATTAATTAATGTGCAATTATGAATTCTGCGTATTTTGATAGTGGGCTAGTGGGATAGTGGGTATGGAGACAAATTCATTATAGTCTGCAATCAGACGTTACGGTAAGCTTTTGCTACATATACTCTAAATAAAGAATGTATAGACAATTTGGGAGTCAGCACAGCGCCATTTTAAGTTTGGAATACATGCTTAAAATATCTTCTCGACCTTTTGGCTATGATCATGTGCAGTATATTTTCTTTTCATCCAATCGAGAATGGAGCCATACATGACAGACCAATGATGTTTGACGGCCGTGAGGTTGGCCTAGTGTTGTCATTTCGAAGTAGGCTGATAGCTTCTTCGGGAAACAGTTAAAAATGTGTCTAACGGCTCTTTGTAAGAGACTCTTGAGGACTTTAGAAAAAAAAAGAAAACAATTTTTTTTGTACCGTTAGAGTGGCGTAGATCTGGTTTGTAGACTGGAGGGCAGAAATTTTCCAGCAGCCAGAACTTCTGATCGTGTTCGTGACCGGACTCGTCTATACAATCCATCCACACGAACGCAAGAAAGCACCACTATACAACAAGACGCAAACAAACACACAACATGTGCCGTTTCAATGCACTTAAAAAGCACACAAAAAGCACACACACATTGACTCGCATATACACAAAACCTACTGTACATTAAATGTAGTATTATTGCTTTAAAATTGAGCCCCAAACTGACGTTTTCTACATATCTTTAGGTCATATCTGCACCAAAATGTTACATTTTGTTTATTCTGGCTGTTGTTCTTTTAAAACCCGAATTATAAGAGGGGGTAAAACGAAAAACTTGCCATTCAACATATTCATTGTCGATGTACCCTAATAATCAAGATGGGTGACACCGCAAAAGGGAGGCGTTTGGCTTCAAAGACATTATAATAAAGTTTCTTCATGAAATATTTTTTAGTCAGTTTACAGCCAGCAACCCGTTTTTTTGTACTTAGCTTGGAGTTAATTATTTTTAAAATGGGTGTTTTTTTTTTACTACGTACAGATGCAAAACAGATTTGTGCTGAAGTTTCGTCACGGGAAAAGAAACAAATGTGGCTGCTTGATGTCTTTTGTTAGCAATGAATCGCAACGCCGCCCGCAACTTTTGGAATGGAAACCGAAACAAAATTTTCTATTCTTTTCTTTTCTTTCCTTTTGTGCAAGCTATGCAAAGCATTCCAAACGTGACAGGAACTGAGGTTACAACTGCTAACTGCACTTCTGAAGCAGGATATAGGTCATTATTCTTTTTTATTAATTTGTCTGTTACAGTGATTGACAAGTACCAAATGCATGGTCAAAATTCGAAGCCCTGAAGTGACAAGGAACTTTCACTTTTTCTGAAATTCGAACTTTTACTTTTATTTATATTTGAACTTGTAACTTTTTCTTATATCCGTGCTTTCACGTTTTTAAATTGGAACTTTCACTTTTCTTAAAGCGGAACTACGAGATCTGGGCAAGAAAGAAAAAGTTTTGCTTCATGTTCTTTTCACAATAATATAACGGGCAGTAAGCTTTCTCACAGAAAGAACTATTAATATGGTATAAAACAGAAACAATTAAAAACAGTTGCAGTAAATCAAACAACTGTAGAATATTCAATTTTTTTTTTTTTTTTTTTTTTTGTGTGTGTGTGTAGGCTTTCATTGGCACTTTATGAATATTCATGTATCAGCTGCTTTTGAGATCGCATCGACCACACCGCCAATATGAAGCCAGTGTATACTGATAATTTTTTTCAATACACTAGTCAACGACGAATGTTAGGATAGGATGTGAAGCTATAGGGCCTTACTGTACATGTTTATACCTGTAGTATAAGCTTATGCCGCCTCTCTGTGTTAGGCAACGTTCTCCCCTTGGTCCAGTAAGGATTGAGGTGAGATTTTTCCCTCTTTCATGCTATTGTGAACCAATTTCTATGGAGTGGGAAACGTTTCTTACTTCAATTATTCCAATCAACATGCCACGTGGGACCCTATGGGTTATTTGTAGGCACCGCGGGATTTTCATGGGCATGGGGTAACCATGGTTTGTGGGGCCCATGTTGGTGTTATGTGGGTGCTGTGTGGCAGAGGATCATGGGTAAATAATTGGCTAACTTTAAGTGGGTCCATGTGGGTTGAATCTGGAGGATGTATGGGCAGATGTTAATGGGCAGATAATAGGCTAATCTTAGTGGGGCCCATTTGGGTTTTGTATGGGCAGATGTTTGTGGGTGAATGATGGGTCGACTAAAATGGGCCCATATGGGTAGTATATGGGTTCTCTGTGGGCATCTGTTCACGGGCAAATGGTGGCCATGCCCGCCCGTGTCTACTTTCCGAATGTCTTTTGTTGCTGTTCTTGTTTACGTCATGTGGCAAAGTTCCACCGAAAAATGGTCTCGAATTGGGGGCGAAGTGAGTTCTCGAGCGTTTGTTTTCGTTGCTTAATTTTATCAGAACTTAAACATGGGGATCAAAGAGTTTGCAATATGCAACGAAAGCGTTTTGTTAAGTTATTAGAATTTGATTGGTGGGTTAACTAACGTTATTCATTAACGTAGGGGAAAACACGAATATTGGCCTAACGTTAGTAGTGTAGCCCAAGTAGGGCAGTACATTAGGACGGAAGTCGCCCTAGGCCACAGGCGTTCGGTACTGCGAATAGGCCTGCCAACACTACGGTCTTGCCTTACCGTGAGCCTATACTAGCCTATTACCGAGTGCCTGTGCCTAACGTTAGGCCTAGCCATGTCTAACGTTATATCCTAGACTAAATCTAACTTAACTTAAAACTGAAAATCCCAATTTAAACATTACTATTCAACCTTCCTTATGAAACGTTAGGCCTGTTTCCAAATTTTTGAATTATGTTTCACTTTGGTAGTTTTCCTCACAATGCATGCCGCGCGATGAGTTAGGCCTAATGTATTCATGTTTCGAGTGTTACTGTTAGGCCTAACGTTAGGCATAGGCCTTACGTTATTAAGTTAGGCCTATGTTATTGTTAATCAAACAAGAAGTAGAAGGGTTTACTCTTGTTCAGTGGCATACCAGTTGCACCCAATGTGGATCGTGCCCACGGAATAGTTTACTATTCGCATGAGAGTAATTGGCTCTAATAAAACAATTTTGCGCGTAGGAAGTGGGGGGGGGGGGACAGCCGGAAGCATCCCCCCCCCCCACTTCCCTCGTCAAAAAATCCCTTTTTTAATTTTTCCGATTCCACAAAAGACAAAATTTCCGGCCGCCGCAAAATGCAATGTGAAATGCATTAGTTATCGCTCATAAATCACTTTGGTAAACTTTTCCGAGCTCTGGAAATGACAAAATCGGATATTTACCATATGTGACACCACATCATCAAGAGACACCGGAAGCTACTGTGCTATTTTTGTAAACTGTCTTTCATAGAATTCCAAATTTTCTTCAATGAGAGCTCTTGATTTTGAAATATTTTGTCCAAAAAGTACAACAAAGTTTGGGAAACTTTTGAAATGTCATCGGAGAGTGTCAGTTCGTAGGTCTTAGATAACATTATGTAGCAACAACGATTCAGTCGTCGTGCAATCTAGCTTCTTCGGGGAGCAGTTTACAGTTTGGTTTCACCGAACGGCTCTTTACCAGAGAGTTGGAAGGATTTTACAAAAAGCAATCATTCTCATGTTTGACACCAATATTTGAAGGGAGTGCAGATTCTCCAGTAATCTCCCAACTCTTCCTTACATGAAACCCAGAATCCAAAGGTTTTTTTTTTTTTTTTTTTTTTTTTTTTTTTTGTTAATACAAGCTCCATATCTACATATATATTTTTTTTAAAGGGGGCAAAAATTTTCAGCGCGCTTGGCGTGCCGCAATACTTCCTGATATCAGGATACAGTGGTGTTCACACTTGACAGAAAAACCGGAAAACTTAGCTACTACTTACAAGCCCGAGACATGCCATTTCCAGCTATCTGAGGGCTTGCAATTTTTTCTCAATTTTCTGTACGCTCCGGGCCAACTGAAGATAGTCTTTCGAGCAAGACTTCATATTCCTACAGGGACAGGGGGTGGTTGCCCTCTGGCTCGAAAAAGTGAAAAATTCGGAAATTTGCCATTTGAGACACCAGTCAAAAACAGTGTGGTTTTCCTAACTTTTCCTTCTTAAAATTCTGCATTCTTCTGAATAAAATAACCTTATTTGTAATTGTTAGTTTTAGTTAGGCGAAATTTTCCAGGCGCTTCGCGCGCCATAAATTGCAAGGTACCCTTAATGCAGTAATTGGTCGCTCATGAACAGATGAAACAGTCAGTGGTAAACTTTTCCGAGCCCCTACAGTGACGTTCCCCTAAAATTGTCTTTAGGCTTGTAATTTTTAAATATTTCGTCTAAAAAACGCAACAAAATTTCGGGAGCTTTTGTTTTTCGCCGGAAAGCCTAAATCCACACTTCTTAAATAACATTTTGAAAAAACAACGGTCTTAGATATAGGCCTATGCTTATAGGGAACGCAGATTCTTCGATTGTCCCCTAAATATTCAAATTTCCTTGAAAGGAAACTGAATATAAACCATTTTTTGCAATACAAGCTCCATATTTACAAATGTCTAAAAATGTCTACAAATGTCTAAAAGGACCCCAATTTTCGGCGCGCTCAGCGCGCCGTTAATTACGTTGCTAACACAGTTAGTAGTGTTCACACTTAAGAAAAACCTTTTTTTTTTTTTTTTTTAAACATTTTTCTTGCTGGTGGAAAAAGCGAAAAATTAAGAATCAAAAGAGTACCTTTCTGTTAATGTGGTAGGGTGAGGTGCATGGTCCAAAATGTTCCGCCCCACTCTCATAATTCTTCCTACGCCACTGGGAAACCATTATCTATGCAAGACGTGAAATTATAAAGCAGGAATAACTATTCGTTGTAAATGAAGGACTATAGGTTGGTTAGTTAATTAGATGGAGTTTAACGGCCCAGTTTCCAACCTACTGGTTCAAGTCGAGCCAACATGGCCTTTTTCAAGTTGTGGCTCAGTGGCTTGTTTTCCCTACTCCATCCAAATTTGTACAATATGTTATTTGAAGTGTGTCAAAAATGGGTGAAAGAATAAGAAACGGGTTTGAAAACTGGTATATTTTACCTCTATTACCTTTATGGGGGGTTAGGGTTAGGTCTGAATTTGTCCTTCAAACCGAGGAAACGAGTCTTAGTTGACAAATTCGAATTCATAAGGTTTACTGGGTAATTAAGAAATACATAAGACTTTCAAGGAAATGCGATGGCTTAATCTTATCATTATAAAGGTCAGATTGTGTATAAGCATATACCTCGGATGTTATCATCGGTATTTTAACGATACACTTCAAAAGTATGTCTCTACTACTTTACAACACCATTCATAAAGAAATGAAGCCCATGGAGTTATCTTTTAAAAATAAAGAGCAGTTCTGAGGGCAAATTGGTATTAACTCATTTGTACGATTATGTTTAATCAAAAGTCATAAGTATTAAAAGGTATTTTCTGCAAAAGTTTGAATCCTGAATCAGAAGCCTTTTAACGTCACAGCGTACTCGCCTTTATCCCCTTTGACTGCAGAAATGCATCCCAATTAGTGCGTCCTTCATCTTTAACACCGATCCTGGTCCAATTCCCCGGTGTTTCAAGAGTGTATGGGGTAAAGTCTTCTGTTAGGGGGCACCCCCATAATAAGACGGAACTTTACTTAGAATCTGCTCACAATTATAGAGCTGTTACAACCAATACGAGAACAGCAGAGAAACATTTGAATGCGTCGTTTTATTACTGTTATATAAACTCAATGCGTCGTTTTATTACTGTTATATAAACTCAATGCGTCGTTTTATTACTGTTATATAAACTCAATGCGTCGTTTTATTACTGTTATATAAACTCAATGCGTCGTTTTATTACTGTTATATAAACTCAATGCGTCGTTTTATTACTGTTATATAAACTCAATGCGTCGTTTTATTAATGTTATATAAACTCAATGCGTCGTTTTATTAATGTTATATAAACTCAATGCGTCGTTTTATTACTGTTATATAAACTCAATGCGTCGTTTTATTACTGTTATATAAACTCAATGCGTCGTTTTATTAATGTTATATAAACTCAATGCGTCGTTTTATTACTGTTATATAAACTCAATGCGTCGTTTTATTAATGTTATATAAACTCAATGCGTCGTTTTATTACTGTTATATAAACTCAATGCGTCGTTTTATTAATGTTATATAAACTCAATGCGTCGTTTTATTAATGTTATATAAACTCAATGCGTCGTTTTATTACTGTTATATAAACTCAATGCGTCGTTTTATTACTGTTATATAAACTCAATGCGTCGTTTTATTAATGTTATATAAACTCAATGCGTCGTTTTATTACTGTAATATAAACTCAATGCGTCGTTTTATTAATGTTATATAAACTCAATGCGTCGTTTTATTACTGTTATATAAACTCAATGCGTCGTTTTATTACTGTTATATAAACTCAATGCGTCGTTTTATTACTGTTATATAAACTCAATGCGTCGTTTTATTAATGTTATATAAACTCAATGCGTCGTTTTATTACTGTTATATAAACTCAATGCGTCGTTTTATTAATGTTATATAAACTCAATGCGTCGTTTTATTAATGTTATATAAACTCAATGCGTCGTTTTATTAATGTTATATAAACTCAATGCGTCGTTTTATTACTGTTATATAAACTCAATGCGTCGTTTTATTACTGTTATATAAACTCAATGCGTCGTTTTATTATTGTTATATAAACTCAATGCGTCGTTTTATTACTGTTATATAAACTCAATGCGTCGTTTTATTACTGTTATATAAACTCAATGCGTCGTTTTATTACTGTTATATAAACTCAATGCGTCGTTTTATTACTGTTATATAAACTCAATGCGTCGTTTTAATAATGTTATATAAACTCAATGCGTCGTTTTATTACTGTTATATAAACTCAATGCGTCGTTTTATTAATGTTATATAAACTCAATGCGTCGTTTTATTACTGTTATATAAACTCAATGCGTCGTTTTATTACTGTTATATAAACTCAATGCGTCGTTTTATTACTGTTATATAAACTCAATGCGTCGTTTTATTACTGTTATATAAACTCAATGCGTCGTTTTATTAATGTTATATAAACTCAATGCGTCGTTTTATTAATGTTATATAAACTCAATGCGTCGTTTTATTAATGTTATATAAACTCAATGCGTCGTTTTATTACTGTTATATAAACTCAATGCGTCGTTTTATTACTGTTATATAAACTCATTGCGTCGTTTTATTACTGTTATATAAACTCAATGCGTCGTTTTATTATTGTTATATAAACTCAATGCGTCGTTTTATTACTGTTATATAAACTCAATGCGTCGTTTTATTACTGTTATATAAACTCAATGCGTCGTTTTATTACTGTTATATAAACTCAATGCGTCGTTTTATTACTGTTATATAAACTCAATGCGTCGGTTTATTACTGTTATATAAACTCAATGCGTCGTTTTATTACTGTTATATAAACTCAATGCGTCGTTTTATTACTGTTATATAAACTCAATGCGTCGTTTTATTACTGTTATATAAACTCAATGCGTCGTTTTATTACTGTTATATAAACTCAATGCGTCGTTTTATTAATGTTATATAAACTCAATGCGTCGTTTTATTACTGTTATATAAACTCAATGCGTCGTTTTATTACTGTTATATAAACTCAATGCGTCGTTTTATTACTGTTATATAAACTCAATGCGTCGTTTTATTACTGTTATATAAACTCAATGCGTCGTTTTATTACTGTTATATAAACTCAATGCGTCGTTTTATTACTGTTATATAAACTCAATGCGTCATTTTATTACTGTTATATAAACTCAATGCGTCGTTTTATTACTGTTATATAAACTCAATGCGTCGTTTTATTAATGTTATATAAACTCAATGCGTCGTTTTATTAATGTTATATAAACTCAATGCGTCGTTTTATTACTGTTATATAAACTCAATGCGTCGTTTTATTACTGTTATATAAACGTAAGTATGAAGAGAATGTGAAATGAAAATAACTTCAAGTTTTACGTTTGTGATCAAAATATTTTGTAAAGACATTTTTGAAATGTGTGTCATTTAAGGGGACATTGAAGAAAACAAAGTTTGAGACACACCATTATTGCAAAGCATCTTTTTTTGAACCAAAATTTACTTTCAAGTTATGATCAAGGGAGGAAAAATAAAAGAAGATTAAAAAGAAGGAGAACAAAGAGAAGGAATCCAAGAAAAAAATGTCAACGTGAGAAGTAATTTGTATTACTGGCACGTAGAGCGCATTTGCGCATGCTTGAGAATGTCTGAGGTTGTCAGTACTTGTATATCCTGAAATGGTTTATTATTAAACTCTTTTCGGTAACAGAAAATTAATGCCCAGCTCAAAACGTGTGACAATAAAGAAACAATGGGAATTAGTCAAATAAATATTTGAAGACAATTATATAAACGAATCAAAAAATAAACTCATATATCTGCCGGTAGTTAATTTTCTTCCCTAGTTGGCCGTGAGAGACATAATTCTCCTCATGGTTTATTGTTTATTGCATTCGTTTAACCACAACAGGACACTCGTAGTATACGATGGACAGGGAAGGGCCACTCCGCACCACCCAGATCCTTGATGAGTGATACAATTTTGTTCAGGTGGCTTTTCTGGACAATATTTTATATGTTACCATGGAATTGAGATGAACACTGCATCGATGACATTTTCCCAAAATGGTCGCAAATGTGGAACTGTTTATAACTACAACCCATAAACTAGTAATTCCTATATAGTAATAATGTATCCATCAGACGTCTGGTAACATGGAAATAACAAATTTAGCTATATCATGTAGAAAGTGTTATTCCCCCGGCAAAAAAACAAAAATAAATCATATTTAGATTCGGAGAAAAGGATAATTTCTTAGCTGACCATACATGTAAGTGTTACCCCCCCCCCTCCCGCGGGAAAATAACCGGGAATCCCATTACAATCCAGAATAGAAGGATACTTTTTTTTAGCTGATCTTACATGTCAGTGTTAACTCCCCCCCCCGCCCTAACAAAAATAGCCATAAAACCATTTTAAATGTAGAAAAAAAGGATAATATCTGAGATGGCCATACATTTCTCATTCTTTGATTTATAATCTTGACTGTAAGGACAAATGGAAAAAATAAGTATACCCCGAGGATTTTACTTTGGAAATTGAAATTGTGTCATTAAAGACCATTAGTATTATTTACTGAGCGGTAAATTATATGTTGAGCAACTATTTGATAAGTAATAAAGATTAAAAACAACAAATGTCTTCAATGAGCATCAATCCTCTTATTTTATCTTTGTTTGTGAATGTGTATAGACTACAAATGGCTTTAAAACTTTCAAGAGATATCTCAAAGACGGTATTGAATAAATTCCCCCCCCCCCTTTTTTTTACTCTTTACTTGTTTATAAAAGGCAGGGCACCGTGCTGTTATGTCAAGGGCCGTACCTTTAAGAACAAGGCAACCATTTTGAAATTCAAAATGGTCACCAAGAAAAGTCATGTTTGCTCATATTGCGCGGACGAGAAAACACCTCCATTAATATTCCCTCACCCGATATTCCTTGGGAACCGTATGGTCCAATGGTCTCCAATTTTGCAGTTTTAACATCCTTTGGACTGTTTTCGCCATTTTAATTTAATACAAGTCTTAGAAAAACTCTTCCTGAAGTAATTTCTGTACTACAGACAAATCTTCAGTCAAGACGTCCTAATATGTCTACTATTTTTAGGAATATTGCCTACATTATTATCACCGTAGTACCACCATGGTTAAATTTTTATATCAGAAACAATCGCCGCCACTTTGATTCTAATCATCGTTTCGAATGGGTGGGACACAATTTTTAATATGGTTCCCAAACTGTTGGGTCATAGAGTGTGTGGATGGGGGCGCCAGTTATATGTAAACTAATACAATATTCAAAAAAAGGTGAAGCACCTTCCAATTTCTTCATTTTCGACTTTCAAAACCAGTCTGTCTGTTACCAAATAATGTGGATAGCTGAAACGGGCAGGATGAATAAGGGCAGTTTCATCTAACGTGTCAAACACCTACAAGTTTGACCTTTAACGCCCTCTAAATCTACTTAAAACTGGAGTTTATGGAACCTAGGCGTCGACTTCACACAAAACCAAGCAAGTAAATTGGGGACCCACCAGCATGACCCACGCTTTGCACTCAGTTTGTAGGTATGCGAGAAAATGATTTCCTTTGACATTTACCTTCGAGGTGAATTTTTCCTCGCACTTTTGAAAAAGTGATGCCGCCACCACGACTGGGTTAGAAAGTTATGCTCCACCGGAGAAGCCTCTCCCCATCCCCGTCGGGGAAGTGTTGGGGTCTAGTTGGAAGAACTTAAAGACAGGACAACAAAACTAATTATAACAAAATTTAGACATTAATTAGTTAGATGGAGTTTGGTCCTCAAAAAGGAAGGGAACATTTAACGGGGTAGCGGGGAGGACCCTCTCCCATTGTCATGGGCGTCACCAAGGTAGGCGTCACCAAGGGAGGATCAGGGTTGCGAGCGACCCCCCTTTGAATTTTTGTTTTTACAGAAGCGCTTAAAGAACGGACCAAAAGTCGAAAGAGGATCACTTCTGCTTTTGCAAAATATAAATTTCTTCTAATATGTTAAATGCCTAATTTCGATGCATTTACAGGTCGAGTCCCCCGAATTAGTACTATTTCACCCCTTACTTTTTGTAAAGTGACGTCCGCTAAGACGTCCTGTCGGCTATATGTAGCTACACCTTTCCATCATTATAATCATATATCTAATAGAACCTTTAAAATGATATCTTTGACTCAATGATGCTATATGTCAGTAATAAGTTGTATTTACTTCATCGGATAGTACGATGAAGAGGTAGTTATCCCACCAAAGTCTGCCGAGTCAAAGGCCCTTTAAGTTTAAGAAATGATGGTACCGATATTTAAGGAACAAATCTTATTTGACTGGCTATTATGGTGTAAGCCGTTGAGACTCCAAAACGGACGAGGCGAATTAAGCCAAGTCCGTTATGTTGCTAGTTTGGAGTCGAGACGGTTTATGAGACAGTAACGATCGAACAAATGGGGTTTATCCTAATCTACCACCGGAAATGTGTGAAAAACCTCATGTATATCACTTTTTTTATGTTGGTTGACCGTGTGTAGTAATAAAACAGGTCCGTGTTCAACCAATCAGAATGCAGGATTTGCAACAACGGATAGTAGAGGTGATAGAATTGAAAATCACTTCCTTTATCTATGCATACGTATCAAACTGAGTGATCATGTGTCAACTATTATTCCAAAGCTCAACTAACTTCTATTTTATCTCCAATTTTTTGCTTTACCTTTCCATTTCTTTTTTTAATGAAATAAATGACTCTATTTTCTAGAAAGGGGGAAATGTTGAAGTTTTTTAGATAGTTTCACGGCCCAATTTCCAACCTATTGATTCAAGTCGCGCCGGACATGGCATTTTTTCCAGTTCTGGCACTCTGGGTTGTTTTCTCTACTCCATTGCCTATGCGGAGCATCACGCACAACGGCATTAGGTTCCATTTTTAGAGTCTTTGGTATGACTCGACCTGGGATGTTCTTACCGTTAGACCAAACACGCGCGGTCCGGAAAGGTTGAAAGTAAATAAGAAAGTACATTGACAAAACCACATTGTGCACAAATTACTCTTCTGTTCTATAGAGCCTGATATCTTAAGTAGTTTAATAGACGCCGTTCGATGCAGATTTGAATGATTTTCTAAAATTTGTTTGCATTGCAGAGTTCAATTTGCAAAATTTCTCACTGATTTGTTATTTAAGTTTCGCTTATTTAACCTCCTTAATGTATTTGTTACACCACAGAACGTATTGGTGTTTTGTTAGAAACCACCTTTCAAACTTGATAGGCGCTAGTGACATTTAACGTGGTTGACTCAGTAACTTCGATTGTGGCCATTAAAGAGCCAGCTCTATAACAATGTATACGAAGCAGCAACATTCCATATGGATACGTGAACAAAGAGGTTGTAGTTTTACTGTGCCCAAAATATAACATCTATATCACAATTTACAAAAATGTAATTTAAGTTGGTTGAAATGTTCGGGCAAGGCACTGACATTACGGTAACTAATCCTCATTTAATGTGGTATTGAGGCCAAACGTTTCATGCATATTGCATGATATTGCAAGTTGCTTATTGTTTTTCTGCACGGTGTTTCCATGTGGTCACCATGCCGAGCTAAATATATTTACAAACACTCATCAACCAAAAGACATATTTGTCTAAAGTTCCTGACTTGGACAATCCTACAATTTTGATTACATACTATTCCCTATGGCCTTTTTGAAAATAAAAGTTAAAAAGACCACGTCTCATTAATACCACAACTTACATCCGCATGTACTTTAGTCAGTCTTCTGCCATCGTGTTGACTGCATGATTGTTAAGTTCCCATGTAATTTGTACCCTATGTTTCTGTTACAATACTATCATGATTACAAGCTCATTTCTATAATGCATTTTATCCACTGCAAAAAGTTAAAACATTACGAAATGCGTAGGGTTTAAAGAAGCCAAACACACATATTCAAGAAGACGAGATTGCATATTGCTATCTTGCAACTTTTAACAAACCTTGTATAAGTGATGTATGTGGTGACAGTTAAATTAACAATAACTATGCACGTCGAAATATCTTTTCTTTGGAAATATGATTTCTTATTGACTTGTTGGTTATCGCCACCGAAGGGATTAATAACTGCTCAGTACACTGACGGCTTAACTTTGAACCGATCCACTACTAGGTTCCCATTCGTAAATTAACGGAAAGTAAGTTTTTTCGTCACAATACTTACACCCCAGAGTCTCTCCTATGGCAATTGTTAACACCGCGAATAGTGTAAAATGTATTTTGTTTGTGTTTTTTTTTTTTTTTCAAATTTATACAGTTTAAAGCTTTTCGTTTTTTTTTTTTTTTTAATGGAAGAAGTAATACGAACTAGAAAACACCTGAAAGTTTGTACTGCTTTGCAAGTGTGCTCACTATTTATACATTTTCATTCATTCATTTACTTGGTTTATCACAACACAGATATTTATAAGCAACATTATCAGATGAATAACAAATGTTGTGAAAGGGAGTGCACTTAGAAACCGTTTTATGGCTTATCGAGGAAAGTGTCATTCCCTAAGAGAAACAAAACACATAGTTCCATAGAAAGTGAACGGTATACTTATATAATACTAACGTTCTGTTACACCTGACCTGGTCGCTGACCTGCCTCCACCCCACCCTAGAATCCGCATAGTAAAAGTAACATAACGGTGGGTGGAATAATGTACCATTGTTTACAACATCATATTTAACCTACGACAAATAAACGATGCGAGGCCAGACTCAACCTGTTCCATTTAAACATTGCTTAATCCAGTGTACATAGTACAACGATATCTGATCATTTGATCCGTCTCTTTCTCTCCATGATCACGTTGTTCGTTTGGCACGTCTGTTTTGGCCCCGTGACATCTTCAAACATTAAGTTCTGAAAACGTTTGCGCAAGGTTAATAGAGTATACAAACCTACTGACAATATTTCAATTTATGAACAACAGTTATTACGGTAAGGAGAAAATAAAATTAGGTCTTGCATGAAGTCATATGTAAGTCATATGTCTGATACTCCATGGAAGGTGGAGGAAATTTCAAACATAAGATCAAATGCTAAATGGCTAGTTTAGGTTTCAAGGTGTCTTCCTCAAAATTGAGCAAATCAATACAAATAAATATGCCATTGTTACAACACTTCTTGTGTGACCGATAATCCTGATGATTTTATCAATAATTAACAACTCAAGTTATCCTATCCCCCTAGACACATATCGATATAACAAGTAAGGTGTCACAATTAATTTAAAAACCCAACGACCTCAGACGAAACTTAACGAAACACTTACCCCCATCCTTTTACTTTGTGCATAAGGTACCTTCCTGAGACCTTCAATGGACGAATCCGATCAGCGCTTGTGTTAAGTGACCTTAGGCAGCCATTGGTGTGGTCCATTAGCCTTAAATCTTCTTATTTATTGTCTACATGAATTTCAAATACTTATATTTAGTGATATTGAGGAAATCGAGATACAATTTAGTGTAAAACCGTCCATGATACAGGCCAGAGAGGAAATTAAAAGATTAAAGGCGATGGACTCCAGTTACGTCCAACTTAAAGGAAAATATTGCGTTTAAAATGCTCAAACAAAAAGTACAAAGAAAATGGCTAAGACATTTTCCAACAATTCAGTCTTAATCATAAACCCTAGCCAAAGGTACATCTCTGTAAAGAAATATGCGCAAAAGAAACATGGACGTTGCATATCTTGGAATGTTGAAAGTTTGGGTGAACAATTTATTCTTGAGCAACAAGCATTTCTATCTGTATGAAACTTATTTCTTGAAAAGAAGGCTAGCATATTGCCTTTTTTGATAATCTATCACCCTGTGTTAATAAATACTAGTTTTAAAAGGATGATTTTTTCTGCAAAACAAACGCAATGTCTTCCTTTAAATCATACTATCACTTGACTGTTCGGATTCGTCTATACAAGACGAGGGTAAATATTAAGTCCAGTACTGGTCATTGTCCCAGTTACAATTTCAATCGTAATATTTCATTCTGTGCGAATGTGGGAGGTAGAGTGCCATTATTCCCGAAGGCAAATTTCGTTTAAACATCATAGCAGAATGAACAGGCTATTTGATTAATGCGCACTGTACTCTCAAATCCGTGATTAGTGTAGGGACGATAATTTTAAGTACAAGCGTTTCCATTATTTACTTACACACTGCCCTCTTAATTTAAAAATGACAACTTTTCTTTTTATGTTCTTTTTCATGTACTTTTTTATTTACTTTTTTTTAATTGTCAAGGTTACCATTATTCCTTAAGCAGCTCATTTTAGGCACCTAGTGTCTTGTTTTCTACATAGGTACACATGCCGGAACATTACTGATATAGTCAATTGTTTTAGGCAGATGCTGCTTCTGATGAACGAATAAGAATAGGGATAGGGGGGGGGGGGGAACTGTGTGACTGAAGACAATCCCACATTCCTGCGGAACCCCACTTTAGCTCCTTCGATGAGGCAGTACGCAGTATTTCTGCTGAACAGTTAATATATATCAGGATGTTGTATAAAAAGACCAATTATAAAACACCTAATACAATGTAGACTGTACAAAACAGTTACATCATTACAGTCATCTAAGCCGATTGCCATTTTCCTCTGAAGTCTCTGACCTGTTAATAAAGAAGATCAAGTTTCGTATATATGACGGTTACATTGAAGGCAAATATTGCACTTAAAATGTTTCAATATAACGATAAAAGTAAAAAGCTCTGGTTATTATCAAAACATTCGATCTCAACAATTAACCCAAGCAATCGCTTCATCTCCTTAAAATGTTATGCTCAAGAAGTGTTATGGAAGGTGCATCTTTTAAAATGTTGAAAACTTGGGCGATAAAATTAGTCTTGAGTAACAAACAACTAAATTCCTATCTGAAGTAAACTCATTTCTAGAAAAAAGGGCTACCACACTGCCTTATTTTCAATTATTTATCACTCTTTGGCCATAAATATTGGTTTTAAAGGGGTGAAATTTCCAGTTGTAAAACAGTTGATAAGATGAGATGTCTTTTAAAACAGTTACCCAATGAAAAATCAGGTCTACCGATATTTTACTGCCGTGCAGTATATTTCCCCTTTTGTTAAAAAAAGGTGTCCGCTGTTTACAGTTCTTCTCTTGGCTATGGCGGTTCATTCTGGGTATTTTCATTTTTATTAACAGCACAAGTCTTTCCAATGAGATATTATTAGTTCTTTTTTGTAATGGAGGGGAAATTAACGGGAATAAATAGAAACATTTTAAATCCTTCAAAGAAATTGTAAAACTAAAAAATTCCCAGGGCTTTCACGTTGATGTTTCACTCTTCACATCGTACTTTACAAAACATTTAAAAATGAAAGATAATCGTGAAAATTGTATCGGAAGCTTACACGAATCACTCCCTAATTTGACAGAAATACAGTAATTGAACATGTATAACTAGATTATTAGAATAAATTATATCTTTAATAAATAACATTCAAATAAGGGAGGCCAGTGCTAGGTCAATCATTTCAGCAAACATGTTACAATTAAGTACGCATCTCTGCTAGACTACGATAACATTGACTATAAGGTCTTAAACAGTCTGTGGTGCGAAGTTTAAAGATAATTAATGAAAGTGCTAGGCCTGATTTCAAAATGTCGACTGACGCTCGTTGACACTGACTCGGAAACAGCACCAAGCTGGTTGCACGAGGTGACGTCCAGTATGAAGTACATGTTGAGAGCGAATCGTTACATTTTACGTGGGCACAAACACTTAGGATGTAAGTGAAGTTCTGCTACAATGTCAAAGTTGATTGGATGTCCTTTTATAGTTGGGTTAGCATGTTCTAAGACATTTACTTTGTTTAGTTCTGATACTAGAAATGCGGTATTATTTAAAAATGATGCTTAATTTTCAGACTCGTTGAACCTCTCAAATCACTCAAATAATCATCAGGGAGAATTAGTCCAAGCCAAAGTAACGTCTTTCACTTTATTGGTTAATATGTGTAATCTCGATAAAAATGCAGTGTCTATTTAAAAGCACTACACTCTTTACGTTAGGAAACATTACTTTAAGTGTAATTTTATAATTTGTTTTTTATCTTGATCCTGTATTGTTGATGCTACTAGCTCACTGGATGCCATCGAAGGCATCTGCTTTATTACCTTCAGCTTATGATATTTGTACAGTTTGACCTGAGTAAAGGATGGAGGAGTTAGTGCAAGTTCATTAAACTTTTACTTAGTTGACCTTACCATAGTTTGGTAGTCTTCATCTGATAACACCCCGGTTCGAAGTGGGAGAAGACTCTGTAATTTGAGAAAAAAGAACGACATAAAGGCTAGCAATGTCCCGTACTAGCATAACAGATTATTATTAATGGTGTCACGGAGGAGAAAATCTAAATGAAAAGTGTTACCTTTAGTGAAAATCTACACAACTTTGCACACCGCATCTCAACTCGATCGTCACTACAAGTGTGATTGGCAACGTTAAGACCAGTTTTAATTCGCACCGACTTCACTCGGAAAGAACCAAACGTTGGTTCTTACTGACTGAAGTCGGCGCGACTAAAAACTGGTCTTGCAACTGCCAGTCGCAGTCGTAAAATCACGCTGGTTACACGACTGTTGGAGATCGGACGATCAAGTCGAGTTGTGGTGTACAATTCGTGCAGTGTGCAGCTACCTTAAAGGTAATTTTTACTGTCCATGTGTTAGTAGAATTCTCGGTCAATTCGGGGTAGAGGGTTCTTGTGAATTTTTTCAATTAGAGCTGAGCTTTGGGGGGGGGGGGTGTCACGGGCGCCAATTAGAGGAGGCGCCAAACCGAGGTCACTAAAGACACTGTTGGACCTACCATTTGCCAAGAGCCAAGAGTGCCGGGGTAACCTCCCCACCCCCATCAGGGAACGCTCACCTTCGTCGGGAAGAAGGTACAAATCTGTCGGGCAGCGTTCATTTACGTAATAAAAGAAGTAAGCCCTAAAAACTTAAGCCTTCGCCTGACGATCTTCTTGATTTTGCTTACAATAAGAGCGATGCTGCGATCGTGCGATGGCCAACACAGCCCTAGTTGTCGGCATTACACTTATACAATTTAAGTCTTCAAAAGGAGTCCGTTGTTCCCAGTTGTAGAGGCAGGGGGTCGTCAGATAGCGCCAACCCTGCCGCTTTCTCAAAAATGAGTATCTATTGTGTTTGTAGGGTGTAAGGCAGGTCTATTTTGATGTAATTTTCCATGACTCAAACCATTGGCCTATTTCTCTGCTAACATTATACCTTTACCTTTAACCTTATCTAATTAGCATATCAATATGAATACTAATATAAACCAAACGTATTTATCAGTTGACATTATATTTATAGAATATTAGAATCAAATCTCACATCAGTTAATGACTGGACCGTAAAAATATGGAGAAAACGAGATTTCTGATAAATAGAGAGCGCCCTTCGAACTTTAAACGTCAAAATGACGCAGAAAAGCCCGGATATGACCCGCATACCCTCGATTTTTGGAATCAGCGACCCAAAATTGACCAAATGCACTTGGTCTCGAAAATTTCGCTTTCGGGTGACGATACACTCCCCCCCCCCCCCCTTCTCCGCCTGGTCTATTATAACATATGACAGGTTCACTGAGGCACGGTATATTAGCTAGTTAGGAGTTTACGACACACCAACTCCATGTATTATAGGAAAGACAACGATTTTTGGAATCAGCGACCCAAAATTGACCAAATGCACTTGATCTCGAAATTTTCGCTTTCGGGTGACGATACATCCCCCCCCCCCCTTCTCCGCCTGGTCTATTATAACATATTACAGGTTCACTGAGGCACGGTATATTAGTATATTAGCTAGTTAGGAGTTTACGACACACCAACTCCATGTATTATAGGAAAGACAATGGTCCAATGTTACAGAGAAATCAATTGAAAAGTATATAAAATATTTGCTAAGATTCTATATATTCATTGGCCGAAAATGTCAAATATGTCTATACCGTTTAATCTTCATGAGCAAGCCCGGAAAAAGGGAAGGGTCTGTCTACTCTACTTGAATTCTCAGGTGTGGAACAGCGTATTACTTTTGTTGAACATGGGAGTATTCATAACCGCCATGCACCGACAGTTATGTTGGTATAAAAGGAGTGCCCTGTATATTTGTTTATGTTCGATAAAAGAACTGACTTCTCTCAGTTGCAGGCTGCCTTTTTTCGTATAGGGCATTTGAAGTGAATGTACAATATGTCTAATAGCACTGTTATAACCAAGAATGGATTAATAACAGAAAAAAGCTTATATTTTATAAACCACATTAAAATGGTTAATAGTGAAAGGCATTCTTTAAACGTGCAATAAGGGCCAGCATATATATTTCGAGTGAATAAAATTCAACCGAAAATGGTCTTCTTTGGCCTTTTTGGAAAAAAATATCCAGGCCAAAGTCTACACCCGTCCCTAATTTTCACCGTTAGAATGTCTGTCCCTTCTAATTTTTAATCCACTCGTTCCACTACCTCAGTTTTTTCCCCTTTATTATAATTTCACCTGTACACCTGCTTCGCATTCAGTTGACTGAATGAAGAGTTAAGTCAAGGTTAATGTTTATACAGACAGTGGTTATAGACATCCATTAAGAGTGACAATAAAAATATCTCTATTGGCATGAGGATTGTTTTGTTCACAATCAGAAGACATAAAATAATTTGAAAAATTGAAAACAAAGTCAGGGGTGGTCCAGGGGGGCGATTAAGAGATCACCAAAAATTTCGAAAAGTCAATTTTAAACGTGTGCGTCATATGGGCAGTTATCTTTTCAAGTAAGGTGTTTTTATCCTAACAAGTGAACTATGGCGTGCGTGGGACCTCAAAAAGTCGAAATGTCCTAATTTGTTTTAAGTTTGAATCAAGTTGGCGTGTTGGCATAATATCGAAGCTCCACAGGTGTATAGCGCCATCACCTGATCGTAACTTGTAACTTGGATACCTGAGTGGAAGTTGCGTACCATGTGGACAAAATTCCACATTTAAGAATTGACAACAAAGACATAAATACAGGGTCGTTAGTTGCTGGTCGTGGCAGAGTGGCCCTGTGCGCCTGTGAGATTCGCATCTGGATGGAGTCAAATCCCGCTCGATTTACGTGAATTTTATCTGGGTGTTTTAGCTTTCATTCAGCTACGCACAATGCTAGCCGCTACAATCGGTCGCCCAGCTGTCCAAGCGGTTGCGCGTCGCAATGGAGCACCGTCGCGAGTGGAGCAGTTAACTGGCTGAAATAACCCTGCTTCTGACGCTGTTGCAACCGCTGACACTGACAAACAGTTGGCCCACTCAAAATATTTGTTGGTAGCTCGATCAAAATGAGTGGTAGTTATATGAAAAACAAGTAGAGTTGTGTGTATTCTAGGTAGAGAAAATCGTAGGGACGTGTTTAAAGAGTAGAAATTTGAGCTTGTCGTCCTGGATTACGTAGTTTGTGTAAAATCCGGGAGGCTTGAAAATCACCCTTCTTAGACGTTTTTAATTCTACTTTTTTAGTACTGTAACTTGGACAAGCCCAAGATCTTACGAAATTTGACGATGGGGGAGAATGCTCCTACTACCTGCCTAAATACTTTCAGGACCTTATAACTTGATGGGTCAACAAGATCCCATGGACTAAACAACTGTATATGATAGAACTCAAAGCCTGAATCAATTTCAAGTGAAAAACTGGTGGGATCTCGTTGGCGCATGGAGATAAATGAGCTCAAAAGTCAAAATTTTCCGTTTTGTTGCGTTTTCACGCCTCTGAGTGACAGCAAGTTGTAAGCACATTCTCGCTTTCCTAATAAATGAAGAAAAAAACATGGGATCTCTGCAATTGGCAGGGAAAAAAAAAATTTGAAAATTCTCAAAGTACCGATATTTCAAGCATTTTACCGTCCCTTACACTCTAAAATCAAAAGAGTGAACTTAATCACTCTTTGATCGCGTGAAAAGTGTAAATTCGCTCCATTAGAGTGATAACTCACTCCAAGAAGAGTGAAGTTCCCTCCAAAAAGAGTGAAGTTCCCTTTAAAAAGAGTGAAATTCACTAGAGGAAGAGGGAAAATTCACTCTTACACGAGTGCCTGCAATGATCGCTCTTTTTTTAAGAGCGATCATCGTGGGCACTCCATCAAGAGTGAAACTTCGCTCGTTTTAAGGGAATTTCACTCTTTTTGGAATGAACTTCACTCTTTTTGGAGTGAACTTCACTTCTCTTGGAGTGAATGTACATTTTTCACTCGATCAAAGAGTGAATAAGTTCACTCTTTTGATTTTAGAGTGTAAAGTACACACAAACGGCATATTGAATCATTGTCTTGTTCAAATATACACCTGCTCCATCAAGATCCTATCAAATTTTTTCATGTTTGGCTCATTTTTATGTTTGTTAGCAGAAATCAGTTGGAAAAATAATGGGACCAAGCTGGCGCATGAACTTAAGAAAGGTCAAAGGTCATACCAGTTGCCAATTTCAACTATTTCGGGCAATTTTGCGTTTTCCAGATGTACAATGAATGCATGCACCAACATTGTCCCAATGAACTCTAAGTAGTTCATGTTTATATGGGCACTTTTCCACACCTTCCATGTAAAATCAGATTGGGACTTACTTGGCGCTGAACAATATCCAGGGTCAAAGGTCACAACTTGGCCTGGAAATGCCTTTCATATATACTACAGTATAGCACAGCATGCACTGTTTGGATTATTGTGAAAATCTGTGCCAGAAACATACCCAATGATTTCTTTATGGTCTTAGTGCTTGCAGGTATACAAGATCATAAGCACTGGGATTGTGTTAGACAAAGAGGAAGGCTCATACTGACCAAAACAAGCCGTTAAATTTGGTTATAAAGGTAGTTTATACAGTATCAGCGTTTGTTCTGTTGAGTGTGTGTGTGAACTAAGATACACACAATGTATTCCAGGTGCAATCCTACAGTACATTCTTATGGGCTTAGCCTGAGCCATCTGGGCCACCATCTCATATGCATTCAATATGGGTCCCAAACAAGGGGCCCATATGAGATGGCCCATTTGGGACTGCACATATTGCCACATATCGGTAGCCTATCAAAGGGAAAGCACATGGAGAAAATCTGGGCGGCTACATGTGGGTAACACATAGGCTTGCCTATATGTTGTGTTGTGTATAAATTGTGACGTTGGCGCGTAGACTTACAGAGGCGCGAAAACGCAACAAAACGGAAAATTTTGACTTTTGAGCTCATTTATCTCCATGCGCCAACGAGATCCCACCAGTTTTTCACTTGAAGTTGATTTAAGGGCTTTGAGTTCTATCATATAAAGTTGTTTAGTCCATGGAATCTTGTTGGCGCAACAAGTTATAAGGTCTTGAAAACAACACGAGGGCGCCGTTCATCAAGAATTTAGATCAATTTAACGCAACGCGCCAACGAGATCCCACCATTTTTTTTTTATATGTGCTATGTATCACATTGGAGGTTTCAAAATATGTTTTTTTTTTCGTTGGGATGTGACTGGCGCACAACTTTACACCTATAGGGATAATGCGAACCACAAATTTGATTTTCTTCGCATTAAATTTCAGTAGTTTTTTGTAGCCACCCCCGAAACGCCACTGACCTAATTATTTGGTTTGGGAACTTTGGTATGATGATGTTTGTTTTTAATTTTAAGAAGGTGATCTGAGGGCCCATGTATCACAACCCCCCCCCCCAAAAAAAAAAAGAAAATAAAAAATGGTTCACTTTTACAGGCACAGTCTCTTAATGTAAATATCAATCCACTCATTTTCAGGTTTCTCAGTTTCCTTTTAATTTCACCTTTATGCCTGCCGCTGTTTACTGAATGAATATTACAGTCTATGTAAAATATGTATTCAGACAGAGAGTGAATCTTTTACAATAGTGGTCATGAACACTTTAAATGTTGCTACGGTAACGATGTCTTCCAAGGTATTGGAAATGTTATGTTCACCATGCAGTGCCGGATTTAGGAATGGCTAACGTGGGCATTTGCCCATGGGCCTCTATTATAATGGACCTCCACATATTCTATGAAAAGAAATGAAAGTAAAAAATACAGAAAAACACAAATGTCGGCGTTTTACGTCATCTACACACGCAAGCCACACTCAATTGTAATTGTATCTCTTTGTGATATGAATTACAGAAACACCTTCGTGGTTGTATTCCAGTCTGTTGCAACTCCCTGGTCATTGCAAAGCACACGTTGACAGACAAGCATAATACCAACGTTTAATTTCTTTAGAACTGGGATAGTTGTTGGTTTTGAAACTATACAGTACACCCTGACACTGCGCCTGTTATCACCTTCCGCTGGGTTTTAGCAGGGTCTGTTGCAATTCCCTGGTTTTCGACAGAACATGCCGAAGTGAACAGACTTTGTGCATTGACGACGCACTGATGTCATCCTTGGGAGCAAAACAATGAAACACGTGGCCTCACGCATAAGATTTCGACCATTAGACATTTGTCTGTGTTGGTTTGCTTTTCCCGAAAGCGGGGCGTTTTTTTCGCTCCGTGACATCATATGCATAAGGTCTATATTGATAAGACGATCGTCCTGTATACCCTCCACGCACGCACACACACGCAGGCGTTAACATGTTATTCACCCATTGGTACGCATCGGAACAATTGGTGTTCACCTTAAACGCGCTAGTTTTCTAATATTATCTTAACTGTCAGTTTTGTCAGTACGTTTTTACCTGGGTTACTCATGTTCGTCATCAGTGACGTAGCTAGGGCCTGTGGAGTTCTTGGCAAGAAACTAAATTACTGCCCTTGCCCCATTTTACACGGGGTAATTTTACGAATACTCATACACATCAACTCAAAACGTTAAAAGGGATATTTCAATATGATGCTCATGTCAAGGATGACACCAGGATTTGCCCGACAGAGGAACCAAGCTACCTGATAGCCGGGACAGCCTTCATAAGATCCGACTAAGACGATGAGTTCCCGGTAGAAAGTACCCCGGAATGGACTCGGTTTGTTCACTACCCCTTTTAGGCTTTACAAACCACCGTCTGCCAAAACGAAGAGGATATATTTAAAAATCAGGAGTTTGTTGAAGAAGAACGTTCGAATTTTATAAAGAAATGTGGCTTTCAAGTTTGTAAGGACCTTCAAAAATATTGAAGATTCTGTTCTATTCATAAAAGCAAAATTGAAAAAATTATGTGCGGTACTGAAATTCGTTTGTGCTTAAGCATTTTATTGAATTCTTGCGTTCTAAGGCTCTCAGAAGAAACTAGAAATTTGCTCGAAAATTAAAATTACCTTTTTGAACAAAGATTTGGAAATTAAAATCTCATAATGACTAAATTTTGTTGAGAAAATCTTGAAAGATGACATTGAACTATCTGGGGTTTTAAGACAAAAATAAAAGAGGTCGCCGGGGCGAATTGTAGTTTGTTCGGGCTACTAAATACCATCATGCAGAGTAAGGCCCTTTGGGTCGATATTGGGAAATTTCCCAAACACGGATTGCCGCTCTTTGACTATTGGATATGTAAATTCTGGAGCTTAAATACTAAAGGAATTTTATGGCAGAAAATTAGAACAAATTGAGGACTTACGTGTTGTGAAGAACTTAAAAATTGAAATCTTTATTGAAGATCAATGTGCCCAAATTCATATGGACAAAATCAAGGCTGAAGTTGGTTGAAGTTTTATATTTTGTAGTGCGGTGAAATTGAAAATGGCGTTACTTTCTTTTCAAAGTGTTTGAAATCATGGATACTATATTTAAATATTTTTGTATTATTATGCCGAAAATTAGGAATTTGAGTGTTTTTGGAGAATATCTTCTTGAAAGCAAAATCAAAAAGATCATCAGGGGTGGGGAGACTTAAGTTTATCGGGCTCACTTCTTTAATCGTATAGATGAAAGCTCCCGACAACATTAGATCTTCTCCCCTCCGGGGTTGGCATGCTCCCGCTCAGGTGGCGCTCCCCTCGGTCCTTGAAAATATTAGGTCCAAACTATCAACCTTTTTCACCCTCTATAGCCTCCTCATTAGTCACTTAGATCAACACAATTCATTAATATTTATTTCATTTGGCGCGTCACAACTTTTGACCAATCAGGACACTGCATGAAGACCCTTTGTGTTCAGATGTGTTCACGAGAACTGCAAGTTTTCGTCACTTGTGTGGCAGACCTCAGGCGACAACCACTGAATCAATCTGTATATAGTTATTTTTTTATAATTCCCTTTTTTTTAATTAACTTGAACTGCATTAAAATAAGTGCACTTTGTTGAAACAGAACTGAAATCACTACCATTCCGTTTGTTCATTTATTTGATCTCGTACTGCTGCACCCGGCAACATCCCCGTACAAGCCTTCGTATCAACGGTTGGCCCTTCATCTTTAATGCTGGAGGAGCGGACTAGCCCCTATATTCCACATTGATCTCAATTTTTCGCCCTTAAAGTTGGCGCTTATGACATCCCCCCCCCCCCTTAGCTACGCCACTTTTTGTCATGAAAGGCTCAGTTACCGGACCTTGGTAAATATTGAGTTTTCAGAGAGAGTGACCTCGACAAATCAATACAATATGTTGCAAGATCTCGTATAGTGTCTGGTCTGTAAATATATGTACTGTACTAAATCCACGCTCTGAGTGATCGCGATTGCTTTTTGTACTTTGAAAGGTGTTAGCAATCCGTTCACCAATGTACTGTAAATCAGACGGGCAGAAAAGGCTTATAAAAATCTTGAAGAAAATTCTTAAACAAAAAATACTTAAAAATAAAAAGTACGGCACCACTTTGCATCTTACCACCCTAAAAAATTAGGGCAAATTCAACAGAGGTAATAGCATCCCCCATTACCGCGATTATTAGCTTCTGAGTGTTGCCCACGGGCCTCGACATGTCTAGATCCGGCACTGTCACCAGGAATAAGACAGAGAGAGAGGGGGAGAAAAAAAAGAAACTCTGCTTGATATAGGCTACAAAGTTTGCGGAAGGAGAGGGATGCAAATTTTCGAAACGCCCATTTTAAACCTGTACAGTTCGTAATAAGAGCAACTATCCTTACAAGTCAGGTGTCTTTTTATCCAACCAGGTGACCTATGGCGTGCAACGGACCTTAAAAGTGACTAAAAATCTTTATTTGTAAGTTCGAATCAATTTACCCTGTATGCATAATATTAAAGCTGCACAGGTGTGTAGCGCCATCAAGAGATCGTCGATGATTACGAACCCCCGATTCAAGGTTGCCTTTGTGGACAAAATTCCTCCTTCAATACTCTGAAATATTTCTAGTCAAATTTGAATAGAATTTAATCAATTGGAACACGAACCGGAATCTTGTTAAATTTTTGACTAGATTTGACTCATAAATGAAACGGACAGTTTTATTTTTGAGCCATTTCTAGTCAATTTTGACACAAATCTTTTCAAATATTTGACAAGATTCTGGTTCGTGCCCAATTTGATTATATGTTTACAGAGTGTAGAGTAAAAGACAGGGAGAGAGGCAAAAAGGCTGTAATCCGTGTTCAAGTCGTCAAATTAATGTACATCTTCAAGCGGATGGTAATATTGAGGTAAGCGACGAATTTCTCATTCTGCTGTTCGACATCTAGTAGACGACTTACCACGCTTGAACTTAGTTCCTTAGACCTACTTAGCTTATTGTGTCATAAAGAACAACACATGAAAGGTATTAGTGTCTGCAACTATAAGGGCTCAAAAAAGGTTTCATCCAGTGGCGTAGCCAATGGGGGGGGGGGAGGAAAGCCCCCGTGGAAAATATTTTGGGGAAATTTGTGGAATTTGGGTAAATTTAAGTTGACAAAATAATACTTCCTTTGTCTATCTCTTTGAAGTTTTCTCACTATAGGTAATCGTGCAATATTTCTCATGCGTTACTCGAGTTTCCATGCAAAGTATTTCCCAAGATCTCATCTGTGTCACTGCAGCACGAAGCGCGCTTGATTCGCGTTCCGCAGAAATGCCCTATCTGCAGCAGCGTCAATGTTCTCTGGTACACATGTAGGGTATTTTGATCAGTTCAGCGTGTACTGAGCAAAACTGACAGGCTATAAGACCGGAGAATACACTGTAAAAAAATTGCAAAATTTTACAACAAAATGACTGTCAGCTGTAATACCTTTTACAAATGGCAAATTTTACAGTGGAACTGTACAACTGAATGCAAATTTTAATTGTAAAATATACAATTCCTTGCATATTAAATTACAATTTCATTGCAATTCACTTTACAAGGTAATTGTAAAATAAGCAATTAGTTGCAAAACTAATTACAAATAGTTGCAAAGTCATATACAGAGGATTGTATTTTTTGACACTTCATTTGTATTCCAGTTTACAACAAACTGTAAAATTTACCATCTGTAATTGGTATTACAACTGACATTCATCGCACTGCAAAACATACAGTGCCAACTGCAATTTACAATTTTTAATTAACAATTGCAATTATGCACAAACATTATTGACCAAAGGAAGTCCACTGAAAACAATGTAGGTAAGATTAGGTTACATGGAGTTTAACATCCCAATGTGTAGTTACATTACAGGCAACTAACAAAATGCCTCATAATTTCAAAAACAGAAAAGAGATTACAGTTTCACAAAACTTTATTCTGGAGTTTAAAGTTGCATATACTTGTATAAAAGATGCAAAAGCTTAGAATGAAAATATAAAGCTTGTAGTAATTATGATTTAAGCTTGTTTGACAAAAGTATGTTGAATTAAATAAATGAGTGAGAACTGCATGGATTACATATTCAAGGGATGCCCAAACTTGTTACTGAAATATTTAACTGGCTCCATTTCTGTTATACGGTTCACCTGGTAACATTCCTGCCAGAAATGCCAACTAAAATCAACATGAGTGACATGGTCCATTGTTTATCTGAACATACAAGGCAGTTCTACAACATCTTAGAATTAACCTGAGTCAGATTTCAGGATATTATTTTACTTTAGTAAGCATTAACTTTGTGCAGGAAAAAGAAGCTCAATGAGTTTGTGGAAAGTCAAATTGTCATTCAAACTAGTGCAACAACACCAAGTTTTAATCGTCAGCGAATGAAAAATAATCATTCAGGTCTGCTGGCTTTGTTTTTGTATGAAATGCATGGCAATAAAGAACAGACACAAAATTTGCCTAACATTTTAGCTTATTACTTTGTTCTCCCAACCTTTTTAAATTACAATGATACAATGGTTATGACTTTCTTTGTGCAGCAATACATCCGGAAATTGAAAAATTATTTAGAAATGTCACATAGAACTTAACATTGGTGTTACTGATGGATACCAGATGTCTGTAACTATCTCCTGGGCTGTCAGACAAACCCAACAGTTGCCTTTAAAGAAACTAATAATGAAGAAATAAAACATGTTAGAATTGTAGATTGTTAGCCATTATATTAGATCAACGGCAATCGACACATAACAAGTCTAACAAATATTTAAACCAGCACTCACGATGTGAGATTATCTCTCTATTTTTATGGGGAAAAAAGCAAAATCTAATACTGTATATCCCCATAAGTTGTGAAGCAAAGGTCATGTGCCAATTCAAAAGTCCGCACAGCATGACTTTTCAAGGATATAGTTTGAACAAATATAATTCAGACTTCATTTTTGAACTTAATCAGAAAAAAGTCCTAATGCAGGGCTAGGCTCTCCTGAGATAACTACACTAATTTTTGAGACTTCTAGCATCCTAACAAGCACATCTACTATTATAACACAATAAGAAACAACTTTTTATTCAGCACATTTATCCCAACTACAGGTTGTCAGAGCACTGCACAAAGGTAAATGTATCAGAATACAACTACATATTTAAAAATCTGAAATAAATGATTACAATACCAAAACAACAATTGAACTTTACTGTTTAATGCCTGTAAGCGTTTACTTAAATGAGAACAGTGTTGAGCTGATTATTAGCTACCGATTTTTACCGATTTTGGAATTCGAAAATACCAATATTGGTCCCTATCAGTAAATAACTTAGAGCTGACAATTATGGCTACAAACAATGCACACACAAGTTTATGCAATCGTTTTCCGAGTCATCCATTTCTTTACTTCTGTCTATTTGATATGAAGAAAAAACAGTAGTATGAAGAGAAGAGCATACCCAGAGTCACTACAAAAGCTGATATCTTATCAGCAACAACATTCTTGTCAATGGCCAGCATCCACTTCTGTGTTGTAAGCATCTCCCCTGGTAAAAAAAATAATGCTTTTTGTCATGCATGGTGAAAGATCAGTGTATATTTAATAAAAGACAAAGAGATGCACAACAGCTTGTGCCATAATCTCAGAGTTTCTGCAATTCATGAAAAATTTAATTTCATTACTTTTTCATGACCATTTCATGACCAATTAACAAAGGATCCATGCCTATAATCTTGTTATGGGCTGTAAAATTTTAAGAAGAAACATTCCTTTGTATAATCACTTAAGGAAGATAACACAGCCTTTTCAAAATTTCCCAGCTTTTCCATGATCTGCAATAACTTTAACAAGATTACATGATTTCTCCAGACCCGGAGAGTGAATATACAATTTCTTGACTTTTTCAGGTCTCAGGAACGCTGTAATCTGTGTTGTTACTTGCCTGGAAGGATTTAGAGTGAATTGAATTGAAAAAGCAACTCACACAGACTGCCAAATATATATAGAACACAGTGTAAAACAGTGCCAAGAAAATTATCTCATAAAAGAAAAGGCTGAACAATACTGCGAAATCAATTTTTTTTTCCTGTATGTGATCAGAACAGAGGCTTGGAGAAATAAAGTGAAATTTCAAAGTACACAAGGAACACAAGTAAAAGCAGTTGCTTGTAACAAACGCATAAAACTAAGTTAACCACACCTAAAATGAAAACTATTGTGACGTCACATGGTACATTTCATTACTGTATTTCTTATACATAGGCCTAGGTCTTGGCTAGGCTTAGTTAGCCTACGCATCACCATTGTCATCAAAAAAGGCCTAGTAAACAAATAGACCAAAAAAAGAAAATGTTAAAGATCTAAGTTAGGCTACAAAATTTTCGAAAAACACGGGAGTGGTCCCTTTCCATCATCTTATGATTTGCCTTTGTACTGATATCATCGTTTGTAGAAAATATTTTGATGTTATGCTTAGGCCATGGACTTTCATAATGTCAGCGTGACCGACTCACCATACTCCATAGCCTAGGCCTACTTGAAACAAAGGAATTTGAAACTGGTGGTGTTAAGGATTTTCCTCTCTTTCAAAAGTTTGTGAACGAAATTAACTAAAACTTTCAGTACTAAAAGCAAACATCTCCGTAGGAATTATTTCTGGATTTTAGTTACATTCTCTTCCGGATGGATCTGTTTTTGTGAAAATTACCTAAACTGACCGACTCATGTAACCAACATGCTACTGAGGACTAGTCTAGTGTTAGCCTATGTTAGCCTATAATATTGCAGTACTCCGTATAGCCTTACGCCAGTAACGGTAGGCTAGGCCTAACTGTTTACAACCGTCAACAACCAAATTGTAGGCCAGGCTACAGCAAAAACGTATGAGAAAATGCAAATTATTGACCTTACTTACCGGTTAAAACTGTGATTGTAAAGGGGCCCAATGACAACGAATGATTTATGAAACCGACAGGCAAAATCGTAACGCAGTTGGAATGCTATTGTGTAGTGGAGAGAAGACCGCCAAAACACAATTCTGCGCTGCCGCTAGTCTACGTACGTGTATGCGAGCTAGTGTAGTACATTTCGCATACTATTAGGAATGCGCACTGTATATACGGTAATAAGCATTATGCAATGCCCATACGTACTACAACCACAGCTCATGCGCGAACTGTATTTTGCAACTTTTTACTGTATACAGTAAAACAAGTTTGTAATTGTTTTTTTTAACAACCAAGCCACTGTAAAATCTACAGATATTTTATACAGTGTAGGATACCATCATCGACCTAGTTCCCTACGTATTGTAGAGCTGATGTTAAGTTTATCAACTTGATGGACTATTGGATAATACGTCGCTAATAAATAGTAACATAATCGGAGCCTCGTGAACGAAATATTCCCTCATTTAATTATCACGATTTCCGTTTGTATTCGTTCCACAGTCATTATATTTATACACTGTTAAAAATTTCTGTAAATTTACAGACTTTTTTTAACTTAAACTTTTTGTATTTAATTTTTAATAGAGATTTTCTGTATCTTTACAGACACTTTGTATTGCTACAATAAAAAAAGGTTGTTTAACATGTATTTTCTGTTTATTTGAAAAACCATTTCTGTCTGCTTTTTTAACCAAATTTTACTGCTTTGTAAAACTTTTTCTGTAAATTTACAGAAATTTTAACAGTATTTTGTATTTTTCTGATTTCACATAAATATACTGTCATTTAACAAACATTCATTTTGTTTTTAAGCTGAAAAAGAAACAAAAATAAGCCCAAACAAACAAATAAGAAATAGCCAGAAAATTTTGAATATATAACATGCATCGTTCTGCGAAGTTTCAGTTTAAAAAAAAAAAAAAAAAAAAACATTTCTGGCAAATTTGTGGCCCTATTTGAAAATTAACTTACATTTATTATAAAAGCATACTTAGTTATTACGTTCTTAGTTATAAATATCATACAACTGGTGTTTTGTCACATATTTTTAAGTAAAAAGAAATTGTAAGGCCCTAATTTCAGAGCACTGACAATTGGTGTACTGATGTCAATCCATCGCCACAGGCGCTCATGCACTTGATCGGAGCAAATTAAAAACGTTTCACAAATTTACTTGTAAGAGTCTGTAAATTTACCACTTTATGACGTAAATCTCATTTTGCATAAATGGGTGGAGTTTATTTTGTAGGCATTTTCCTAACAAAAGGATTGCTGTTACTTTGAATAATATCTTCTTTGGCGTTTTTTAATCAGGAAGTGATAAACTTATTGTTTACCTTGTCTGGAAATGTTTGCAACCAATGTATTTGCATTCTTTGTCATATTTATTTAAAAAACAATTATTATATTGTACAAAAAATGTGACTTTCCAATTACAAAGTTCCTTGAGATAGCAGTCTACCTGACAACAATATGACAACAAAGCATCCTCAATGTGTTTTGATTGAAAACAACTTCGTAACGACACATTACGTTGATAAGCAAATACCTGATTACGTAATGGTGAAGTGTATGTTACGTAATAACATATGAAAGGTAAAAAAGCGATATAATAAATATTAAAACGTCGGGAATGAAAACAGTAGGCTGTAAATTCACATAAAATTAAGGTAAACAAAACAGAACAATTCTGTAATTCGATATTACAGTAGACTTTTGTAAACTAATTTACATGCAAAAACTGTAAAGAAAAAACAAACCCTAAATGTTTTTTAATGATTACAGTCTGGCTGTAAAAAAAACATTATTTGGTTGGAAAAAAATTTGCCATAAAAATTATGTAAATTTACAGAGAAATTTTTTAACAGTGTATTCGAATCAAGGCTGTCAGCAATACATACCAGTAGGCCTAAGAGTTTCAAATTTTTCCTTTTTATATATATTGTGAACGAATTGTCTCCTTAAAAGTTTTCAGGACAATAAAAATATGGCATTCTAAGCATGCAGTGATGAGGCACAGGGAGTGTCAGTTCCTGCAATCTAGGGGTGTTATAGCGAAATTCCCCCTGGCGGGACGGTCCGCACTAACCGATGGGCGCGCTCCGCGTATCACTTTCACCCGTCACTTAGGTTGATAACGCCCTTGGTAAGGTTAGGCTAGGTTAGGTTAGGTTAGGCCAGGTTTAAAAGCCCAGTTTCCAATCTATTGGTTGACAGCACCACTGGGTTAGGCTTAAGCATTTAAAAGCCTCTCATCCTACAAGCTAGTACCAGTCGGGGTTATAGACTGAGCTTACTCTGTGTATAATCATGGATGGAGCTAAAAACAAAAGCTTACCGTTATCTAGACATAATAACCTTGCAGACCTGGAAAAACGTATGATGTTTACCTTATTTTGAAGGACTGGTTCGGAAAATTAATCTATTTAATCGGTTCTGAAAATTAATCTAATTAATCACTTGGAATGGGGGTGATAACAAGCCCATAATGACATTGTCTTAATGCCTATGTATATAGTAGGCAGCTTCAGGATCTTGTTGGCCATGTATTAACTTAGGTAACATTACATGACGTAACGATAATCTTGTTTGTATCATAAATTCACGTATTTTGTATGTAATACTACATGCACCTTGACCAGTTTAAAATATACTGAAACTGAAAATGTACTGAAATTGAAAAGCTTTGGGAAAATTTTAAAGCTTGGCCCTTGAAAATATCCTTGCTATACCACTGCCTCCATCTAGTTACCCTTCCCTTGTTTGAGATACATCCCTATATATTCCGGTACCATGCCGTATGGTTTCCCACTGTTACTCTTTGCATTGTATCTGTGTAGCGGCATCAGATTGAAATGACTAGTGTAAAGTACCTATTATTAAA
Organism: Holothuria scabra; assembly: GCA_037179385.1. Lineage (NCBI taxonomy): Eukaryota > Metazoa > Echinodermata > Holothuroidea > Aspidochirotida > Holothuriidae > Holothuria > Holothuria scabra. Next base: position 13,013,253 of record CM074179.1, read on the forward strand.
CTTGTAGCCAGGTATCAAGTCGCATAAAAATGTTTGCAATAGTTTATTCGTCCTACTGCAGCAAAAGTCATGCTCAAACACGATTTTCTGAATGCATTTTGTTTTATGATACAACTCTCTTTCCTGAATACCTTTGTGCTTTTATACCTTTTGGACTTTTATGTCCCACGTGATATACCCATTTGATTATGTTTCAAACGCCAATTTACTTAAATTGCTTTCGTTACATAAAAGGTTTGTAACTTACCTCCCAGTAACAAGAATGTAGATTCAGTTTATACTTAATAAACACATCGGTAGGGGCCCAGAAGACTGTAATAAACAACAACCAAGAAAAGATTATCCAATTAAAATAAGTGCAAGTTCATAAACAAGGAGGATACCTTTTTCGGTTGAAACTATTTGGTTTCATCTATTGACGGGTAATTAATAAAAAAAAAAAAAAAAATGGGAATGAATCGAACAGTGCTTCCACTTTCAAGGAAATTTCCCCCAAATCGGTAGATTTCGGGAAAGAGGAATGATTTCGGGAAATTTTTCGGGAACTCAGAAAATTTCAGGAAATTTGAGGAAATTTCAGGATCGACCTAGGCCTATATGTTTTGTCATAATCATTTGGGGTAGCAAAACACCGGTTCCTTGGATTTAAAGATGCATAACAGGATTACTATTAGCAGTTCAAGCACAAACGATGTACCGTCTAATGCGGCATGTGCGGCGTGTGAATACCAAGACAGTAATTACAATTCAAATTTGTTTACGTGAAAATAGAAAAATAAAAGAAAAATAAAATCAATGCAAAACTTTTCAAGTGAAGTTGGCTAAATCAAGGCACCTCGTCATGAGGAGGGGGGGGGGGGCACAAAGGTTTGTTTTGATGCCCATATCGGGAAATAGCATCCCGAATTCAGGTTATTTAAGGGCTTCATTCAGGATACGTATTTTTATAGTGTGGAAGCACTGAGACAAGGAGATGATATTCCGAGTTTCTTTGAATGACTATAACACAAAAAGGTAAGCTACTAACAAAGCGGTCCCAGGTGACTGAAGAAATGACATCTGGACAGTGACTAAGATATTAAGTTTACTACAAAACATCATGAACAGTGCAAGACACTATGGGCATAGAAAGGATGGTTTTCTTTTTTTTTCTTTTTTTTTGGAAAGTTCAATCAATATCCCCAGTCCTCTAATTACATGTAACCCTACATATCAAATTTCTGAAAAGTTCTGAGAATCCCCTTATAATAGTTATCGGTCAAGTAACATGTCAGGTTATAAATCTGTATACGGGACCTGCTGTAAAATATCTAAACATGAAGTATGAAACATAAGATAAAACGAATCCCTATTCACTCCCAAATAGCATTCTACGCTACATGTTACAGTACACATATCACATTAAAATTAAATAAAGTGTAGTCACACACGATATTGGAACAAAACTGACAAACACTGAGGTTTGTTTTCCCTGCACGGTTATCATACATGAAAGTTTGGGAAGAGGATTGGAAGAGCCCATTGCTACATTATCACGTGAAAAGGTAGGGTAAAATGCGTAGCTAACATAGCAAAGGAAGAAAAAACCACCACTACAAACATTAACACACATTTCACCTAGGTGTTTAGGAATCAAACGTTTTTCTAAACACTTCGTTGCTTTTTTGTAAAACACCTTTAGATGTTTAAACAAGTGTCTTATTCCTTACCGTCTGCTTCAAAACATGTTTAGTTGATAAACATTTAGTTGTTAATCGCTAAACATAAATAAATGTTTAACTAGACTGGCTGAATGATAGATACTATCCATTATCTTAACCTTATTCATTGTAGTCTTTTTAGTTAAGATACAGATACAAAAGATATACGACTGTTTTAATATCCAATGGTGATTACCAGATTAAAATATTGTCAAAGCTTATGGGATGATATATAAAATATAACATTATATTTAGCCTACCCAACCAAGTCTAACGAAATTTCATTTATTTGATTTGTCAAAACCAATCACATTTTCTCATCTTGTTAATTTAAATCAAATATGAAATCTGAAACGATAATGACCGCAAATTGATAAAAAATTCTTTTACCTAGAATACTTTTATTTGTACTGTTTAGATTCCATTTGTTATTCACGACACAGCAGTGATCACTCCTATGATAATTTAATGTAGATTTCATTTATTTTCATTACAAAGTATAATAGACTGTATACCTTCAACGTTTCTTGATCTAACAACAGAAACAGACTCAGCCTGGACAGATGGTGGCAGCAGACAGTAACCAAACCTGATAGAGGAAAGAAGACATTGCGAAAGGTCTAGCAGATTATACATTTATACAAGGATATTTATAACGTATAAGAAAATATAGTTTTCTGTTTAACTTTATACTAGCTTACACAGAATTAAATGTTAGCATTGTGAGTAAAATATATTTATTTTCGGCGTCTCGGTATAAAAGTTTCATCATCTTAGTAAAAAGGAAGAAATCGTATTTTTCTTTGCCTTTACGAGTGGTGTAGTTATATGCGACATGTTTTGGCTTTATGATACTGAAAGCGAGAATATTGAAAACCTCTCACTGTTGTATATCGTATCCTATCAATGAGAAGACCAACATCGTGTTCCTTATTATTTAACTTTTATATTGTTGTCATGTCACAGATGTTGTTCATACACCTGGCTGTTATTTTGTTGTTATGTAAATACTTTCTCTTCCTTATTGTATATATTGACAGGTGTTTCTTTTATAAAGGTCATTTTAAGTTTAGTGTCTTGTTCTGTACACAGTGTGTATTTACTTAAGTACATGTGTTACTATCAAGGCCTACTGCAGTAATCTAGCACCTGCCGGGCATAATAAGAATTACTTAACTTTTCTCTACAGTATTTTGAAAAGTAAGAATAATTTGTCCTGTGCTCTTGGCAAACTTTGATTGAGAAGGGTTTTACTCCCAGGCAAATGTGTGACAATATGGGATATGCTTTTAAATAGCCTTGACAGTTACAATTGAAATGGAGGGTTAAGTTTTCAGAACTGTATATTACAGTAAGCCTGAGTAAAGCTATGATTTCCTTATTAAATGGATAGTGTATTTTACGATAACGGCTATCAAAGATTTCTTTCTTTACAATATTTTGATATGAAAGAATATAGTTTGACCTGTTTGACTGACACTGGAAAGATGGATTGCATGTTTGATGTTCGTCTTCTGTTTGTTTGTTTGTTTTTTTTTTGTTTTTTTTTTGTTTGTTTGTTGTTGTTGTTGTTGTTTTTCTTATTTTGTTTGTCATGAGGGTGGTATAAAACTACTAGAACCGTATCGTTACATCAAAACATAAATTATATGGTTGAGCAGCAGAAAGCACAAAAATATTTTTTCCCATAGCATGCATGTTAGTGACTGAAGATGTTATAATGATACATTGTCTCCAATTTAAATTGAGATGTCATTTCCTCCACACATTAAAGCTGCATTGTGAAAAGCTTGTAAAAGGCTGATATTCTGCGAAACGAAACAAAACAAATTAGTTTACTCTGAAAACACGATCCACTTGAGAGTAAATAGCAAACTAAGGAATAAGGGGTGCACAAAATTCATTCGGCCAAGGTGTTACAGAAGTTTTGTTCTGTTTTACAAAATATCATTAGCGTGGTGGGGTACGATATTCTCGAAACTAACGAAACAAAGCAAATTAGTTTAGGCTTCCCATGGAATAGTAAACTATAACGGATAAGGGGAAGACAAAAATCGATCGACCAGAGCAAAAAATTCGTTCATAAACCTAGGATTACTTTGACCTGTTGGCCGATTGATTTTAATCGTCCCATTATCCGTTATACTTTCCTATTCCATGGGTGATCTTAACTGATTTGTTTCGTTTCGTTTCGCAGAATATCAATAGCCCACCACGCTAATGATATTTTGAGAAGCAGAGCAAAATATACGTTCGTGGACCTAGGACTACTTTGACCGATTGATTTTTGTCCCCCTCTTATCCGTTATAGTTTCCTATTCAATGGGAAGCCTAAACTAAATTTATTTCGTTTCGTGTCGCAGAATATCATAAGCACTTGTAAATCCACTTGAATGTGTTCTATAAGTTGTATGGTACAAAAGACCATTTTCTCGGTAAAATAACTGAAAGATTACAAGTGTGAAGTTACAAATTATGTTTAAAAAGTAGTTTTGCCATTGGAATAAACTTTAAGTCTCCTTGAGTATTTCGGTTAAAGTTTTCTATTTCCAATTTTTTATTTACCTTTAAAAACTGAAAACTGGAGCAAACGAACTGTTTTGAAATTTAATAATTTACCTCACTGAGGTACCAGCTTGGTGTTTATTTTACTTAGATTTGGTGGATGTTGTTGTAAAATTCCCAAATAAATACATGTTGTCAATTTAGAAGGGACAATTGGTTTCAATTTTGCAAGGTTTCCGTTGTTGGTAATCCCCGATATTGACAATTGTAAAATAGCGTAGATTTTGCAGACATCTATTGTAAAATCTGAAAAGAAAATCAATTATTGATGCTCTATTCCCAGCCTTTCTGTTTGCCCTTTAAGTATCTATTAAAGCTAGTTAACAAACACTTTATTAAATAAAAATCCCAAATATTCATCTACTCTCCTACAAAAGTGTAGAATTCATAATACTACACCTTTACTAGTTTTTTTATTAATTCGAAAAGTAGAAAATTAAACGTTTCGCTATTGAAATGTAATATCTGTTTCACAAAAACTACATTCTAGTTTAATGTTTAATAATGATTATTTATACGGCATACATCAAGCCCAAGCAAACTACATGAAGAAGCTGTGGTACTGGATGTTTTGGCAACAAATATTTTTTTGTAAACTGTCTAAGGAAAAGGAAAAAACAATGTTTTAGATGAACTGGCAGCAACTGTCAGTTATATCTGAAAAATAAAACAAAAAGCAGTTTTTGCCATTTAAATAGGTTTATGTCTTCCTGTTAATCAGAGTCAAGGATTTGACACTGTTTATTTATTTCAGTTAATGTTGCCGTACTTTTCGAATGACATTTTCTGTAATTGTGAAGTTCGCCTCTTAATATTATTATATTGTCTTGTTGTTTGCTCTTGAAGTATCTATTGAATTTAGTTGATGAGCGTTACATTAGATAAAAATTCCAAATTTACCCTTTTACAAAACTGTATAATATATCATCTTTCGCCTGTCCCCCGCGTCCCTTAATATCTGAAATGATAACATTTAGAAATTAAACGTCTTGATATTCATATTTATTTTGTGTATACGTTTTACATAAAACTGCACCAAAGATTTTGTTTCATCTGTGTTTATTTATACAGACCTGACTGAAACAAACTCCCTTCACATGTTTTGGGATTTTTAGGGGTTTTAAGGAGTTCGTAGTATAAAATATCATTTCTGTAAACTGTCTTAAGCTTTCCTGCCGAACCGTCGGTCCTGCCGAAAAACGTGTTAATGACGTACTTAACCATTACACCAAATTATTTCTTGCAGTCTCATTTATATTACTAACATTGTAATTACAATACTTACCTCAGTTCCTTCAACGCCACACACTTTGATGAATATTGCAAGATACCTGTAAATTCATCTGACGTTATTTCGTCTTCAATGTTTATCTCTAGCATGTTGAGTGTATTGAGGACTGGTATATAGAGATTGGATTTTAAATGAAAATGATTCCCGCCACGCAGGTCTACTGTACTGTAGCAGTTACGCAGCCACACACATGAAATGGAAATCTGTAAAATAAAACAAAACAAGGGATTGAATTGAAGGGATTAATATACCAGACATCTTAAGTAAATGTGGGAAAAAAATTTAGAGAAAATGATGAGGAAAGATATCGTGTTGGGTGTATAGATAGAAGAGACATTTTCAATTATGATAATTATTGAGCAATATTTACGCCAGGAAATGATTTAACTTAGTAAAAACAAAAACAAATTAAAATTTTGCCGAGGAAGGTACAGTGTAATACAATAAGTGCTACACAACTAGGTGACCTTGCAAACGTTTGGAATTATGAAAAAAAGATGCATGCAGCATTTTTAATGGAAATAAAATGATTAACAGTTCAAAATTTCGGGCACACTTGTCCTGAATTCGTCATTGTTCACACTTTTATTTCTTAATATCATATTAGGGAAATAAAGTTATGCGACGTTTTCTAGCTAAGGCACCTATCCAAAAATTACCGTAGAAGTAGTCTACATCTTCATCATCTGTCTGCAGGGGATATACCATTTTACGGCGAGGGGTCGTTCGAACGAATTATGGATGTAATTTGATCGTTTTCTATCAAAATTCCCCCAATGGCTAAAATTTGCTAGCGCTTGACGAGATCACCAAGTTGCACCGCTAACTATATACATAGCTCTTTTCATGTTGTTGTTGTTGTTTTTTTTTTTTTTTATAAAATTCCATGCTTTCTCCAACATAAACTCCAAAAATTTCGTCAGAGAGCCTCATTACTTAGGCGTTGGGTAACATTATGTAGCAACAACGATCTTTGATTGCCGCCCAACCTCAGATTTGCCGATAGAAAATGCAAATTTTTCAGTAATCCCCCAACTGTTCAAATTTCCTCGCAGGAAACCCAGCATTGCAAAATTTTTAGCAATACAAACTAATCTAATCATGATCATAGTTACGAATCCCTGGGATAGAACAGAGTTGTTGATGTATGGAAAAGACTGCAGAATGAAATTATATGGGGATTTAATACAAATTTTATGCTTTAACGATTTTTCTGGATGCTAACAAATGCTTGGCCTTAAATTTTTGACCTTAAGGAATACAGCGTGTAAACCCTTATCTTGCATAGTTTTTGTGGGATTCCCTAGTAGGCTTATTCAAAGGGTCGTTAGTTGGTCTTCATTGTGTTAGGAATATCACAACATGAACAGCTATTGGTTGTGTATATATAATGTTCAAAACAACCGACTTCAGTAAAATGGGATTTGAGTGGGTAAACTGTTCAAACACGCTCGGTGAGTAAGATAAAAGTATTACAGGGGGAGTGACTTCAAAAGGAATACAACACTGAAACTGCGTTCTTCTTCTAATTAAAGTAAACTGATAAGATTGGTAAAGAAAATGGAAAATCACAAAAAAATGCTAAGAATGATAACTGAAGTTTCTAATGAATTATGAGCGCAACCCGATTGTATATTCAATTGCACAAATTACAGAACCTTGTGCAAATTGAAAACAAGCAAGTGAACTATATAGGCTATCTAATATAGATGGAAAAGTGTGAATTCACTCATTTTGAGTGTTAATATACAAAAGGAGTAGTACCTTAATTTGTAAAAACCTTGTTAACTGCAACCCAAATGTTTGAGAAAAGTTTCTTTAAGAAAAAAATACAAGCACTTCTAGTATACTACATTTAAAATAACTTAAACAGCTTAGTTCCCAGTTTACTATGCGTAGATGCGTAGTCTTTAAAAGTTACGAGTTTACAGTGTGTAAGACCAACCTTCACTAGACGTTGACCATGTTCATTGCAATTACAGAATTATAAATGGGATTTCTTCCCGGTGAGGCTGAGAGGGAACATTGGGGAGACTTGGGGCAAGTCTAGATTCGAAACTATTGACCACGTTCAGTTACAACACTTATACATAGAAATGCGTGTGACTATTTCTTATTACGGAGTTGCACAATGAAGCTATTCGTAGCAACTCAAAGGTTGCTTTAACCAGGGAGGTGTTAGGTCCTGACACCTCCCTGCCTTAACACGGCGTTGAAAGTCCAGGCTCTCAGGCCAGTGCTTCCTTCCCTTTTAAACGTGTTTAGTAATTTAACTCTTCCTTTTCCCCACTTTGTAAACACGTTCAGTGTCCATAACATATTTAGGTATTAAATACATCACGGTTAGCAGTTGAAAGTGTGTAAAAGCGAAATGTTTAGTAATACGACATATTCATTTAGCATTCAAAAGTGTTTACAAGGTGGGGGAAACTGTTTGGCAAAACATTTACTTTAATTTCTAAACCTAGTTCTAATGACACGTTTGAAAAACGATGGTCTTCTAGACCAGTGAGTTGCCAGAGAAGGAGAAACAAAGTTCTTTAGTATCTTTGAGACAATGTTTGTTTCCGACTGTAGGATTGATTTTATCCGCCAAATTCTTATCTCAATGCTTCGATTAACAAGGATTAGTGACTCATTATCGAAATTCCAATGAAGAGACAGATTCCTTACACCCTTCTCGTTAATATTTCACAAGGGATTGAACAATAGAAACAAAGGAACCCCATCAAATACTGGTTCCTTAAAAGATGAAATCCGTTTCGAGTATATACGGTCTGAAAAAATTGTTCGTTGTATCTTCTTCTCTAGCAACTCCCTGTCCAGACTTCGCCATTGTATTGACATTTGCTTTCTAAAGTGTATTATGAAAGTCCAGGGCCCGATCCAGATCTCTTATGCCCCATATTCTTAACATAACAATGAATGTTTTGTTGTTGCTTTGATTAAATTTTGCTCATGGATATCTGACTTAAATGTTGGTTAAATACCAAAAAGCGGCGGCGCCAGAATATCAAATATTGGGGGTCAAACTGAGGGAAAACCAAAATGCCGGCGGGGCAAAGATTTTTCGCGCTCAGCGCGAAACCAAGCTCGAAGCGCGAGGTCTTGGGGTGGGGTCCAGGGGCACAGTGGGGGTCGTTTGGGGCTCGGGGGAAGGGAAGTCCCGGAAGCTGTGAGGTTTTAGCATATCTCTGGTTGAAAAAATAAGTTCCAGGAGACATATATTATTTGTTTTTTTCGGATGATCTAACTCTTAGGTTAACAACTTTTTTCTTTGGTAATATCATTTCACAGTTGAGCGGTGCCACCGAGTACCACAATACTTGTCAGTGGCTTACTCAGACTTTTTCATTTGGGTGGGGGTGGGGGATAGGCAAAGTGCTGAAGTAGTGTTAAGCTGTAGTGACACCATCTAAGTAGAACGCAATCATCAGTTGGCGTGCAGCCTACAGAAATACGATTGTTGATGGATGCATAATGGAGAATAAGAAACAATAGAAAAATAAAACAAGCACACTATGCTACGCCGCGTACTGCCAAGACAGGGCAACTTTTATAACATTAGTGATATGCGTGCGACATGTAGATTGGAAACCCCTGACCTAACCCGGAAAGATGTAGGCCTACTTAAAGGGCATGTAGGCAAACTTTTTGTCAGTATCAATTGCACGTTCACCCAGGCGCCAGTGCACTCCCACCCCGCCCCAACACACACACACATATGCCTCATTGCACTTCCACTCCAAGAACTTTATTTAGGGGGACAACTTGGGGGCAAGAAAAAATAAAAGGGAAAATTCCTCCTCATGCCCGACCCCAGTCGCGCTGCCACTTAGCCCAAATGACTGGACTCCTGAGTAACCGCACCAACGTCTCAGCATTATAGCTTTAACGAAAAAATTACTGTGTATAGCGGAGAGTTTATTACCCACAATTCGTTAAAAGTAATTCCAGTAATAGCCAGTGCTTATAAAGTATATTTGGCAGAAGTGTTGGTTATAGTGATTTGCCGACGTCACCAAGCGTTGAGTAATAAAGTTAACCAACTTTTAAGCAAAATAAAATTGAACAACAAAGAAAATGCCTAACGTTCTTGGAGTATACAACTTGAACGGGTGACGTAGAGAAAATAACCCGGACTTAACTTAAGTTAGATACATCCCAAAACACCTTGTCTAGTTTAGAACAATAACCAAGCAAACGTACTTAAAACTGAAGAAATTTTCTTGTTACTCTCTTTGATAGGACTACTGTTTATGAACAGCCTTTCAAAGACGATTTCTGTAGTTGTCTCTATTGTTAGAGTAGTTGGTTATAAAGGGTGATCAAATAGGCCTAGGTCCATGTATAACAAAAACCAACTCCATACCCATAAATTTAACTTACCTCGTGAGCTGTAGCAATTTCTAGAAGCTGTATTGTCGATCTTTGCAGAAGTAAGGAGTCGATATCGTTTATTTGAACTTGCTGTGAACACAAGTACTTAACATCTTTCAGCACATCTTCAACCATTCCACTTTTTTCAAGAATGCATAAAATAGCAAATTTTTCTCCCCCTCTCCTGGTTTTTAAGTATTCAAGAATCTTACCGGCTGCGACACGATTCAAGCCGCATGCAAAACGGTAGACATATTGAAGGTCAAATGGGTCTAGATGTTTCAGATAATGATCTGTTGGGCCTTCGATATGACTTACGTAGTCGATATCTTTCTCCTGGTCATTATTTAAGGAGTTTTCCTCAAAATCAGATATTTCAGACTCTGGTTCTGATCCTTCCCAAGGGTCAAAGGTCACATCATCTCTTGATGCATACTCCGACAAATGATGTGCCGCGTACCATTCGCAAAAAAGTTTGTGATAAAACCTAACCTCAATTTTATACTGAATGTGTTCAGTTATTATTGCGTTTGAATCATCAGAAATATCAAGGACCTCTTCTTCAACTAAAATCCCAATCCGCACATACTGATCATAAAAGTCCTGTCCAAGCCTTTCGCACATATATTGCTTATTCCACACTATTTGTTGACCCTTTCGACTCAGTCCTTCAAATGCTAAATTGTCAAGTTCTCCATGCTCGGTTTCAAACAAGTCATATTTTTGTACATTTTCGTCCTCCATTTTATTTTTCATGTGACTATGGAAGCATGAGATCATATAACGAAAGAAACTTGTTACAGAATTGAACTTTTGTAAATGTTTACTCTCGTGGCTCATGTGGGCAAACATCACAAAAATTAAAGGGACCTGGCAAAGGTCACCAAGGACCGGGTTTTCTTTGAGCCTTTGTTTTATTTTCTCAGCGGCTGCCACGTCGTCACCTACAACAGCTTTGCGAATGTATTGATTTCGCGCATCATCGTCGAATCCTGTCAACTTTAATCGTTTGGTGATTGATGGAATATTTCTGAGTAAATATGAATATCGTGTAGTTAGAATGACTTCAAACTGCTGAAACATTTTCCTCTTTATAATACTGATGACGTCAGAGTCAACATCGCCATCTTGGTCTGGATACTCGTCATAGCCATCTAATATCACTAACACTGAAGAACACTCACGAATGATATCGGCAATATCAGTTTCTGTGAGTTTGGAATCTTTGGGTAACAGAAACTGTTTTATTGCTCTATAAACCGACGTAGCCCCACCTAACTGACGTAATCGTAAAAGAATTACTATATCGATGTCCTTCAAGTACGATACCGCGATTTTATTGCACCAATCATAGCTCAGCTGTAGAGTCAATGTAGATTTACCGTAACCAGGCTCTCCTTCGATTATGCGTCGTATTGATTTCACTCGGGCATCATCTAGTATGTTATGATATGAAGATAGTTGTCTCCAAGTCCCTTGCCCTCCTATTTTGTCTTTTGCAACTAAATATTCAATACCGCCCTCAACAAACACTCTGTCTACACAATACAGTCTATCTCGGATATAAGGGATGGGCTGGACGGCGTCATATTGGTCTTGGTACTTTGTTCTGAGCTCAGAAATGAATATGGCCTTCTTCCCTATGAAATAAAACAAGGAAGTGTTCAAGCTTTAATGCTACTTTCATATCTTTAAATGAACTACATCCACACGATTAATGAAACTTCAAATTGAACATTTATTTGAAGAGATAATGGAAAATGAAGTCGCTGCAGTCCGACATTCGTGACCAAACAGGATCTTTTGACAAACAAATGTTAAGCTACATTCCCTCAATATATTATCCTTAAAGTAGGTTTAATCTGGAAAATCATTTAAAAGAAGCTAATTTCACTTGATTCTGATGGGCATGGGTGTCAACATTTAGCCCCCCCCCCCCCAAAAAAAAGTGAGCTTGGGTGGGGTGAGAAAAGTGCACTTTGGGGGTCAAAGGTCATTGACCTCAAATATTAATGATATCATATCGTGTTTGGTCTCAAATGAAAGGAAATATAACTTTACACTTCGGAAGTGACATTTTTTACAATATTGTGCTCACACAAAAAGTTGCCCGTGGTTAATTATGTAGTCCTAATATGACACTGCCTTTCGTGGCCGGAAATTACAATGTTTGTACACTTTGAAATAACAATTTGTAAAAACTCAGAGAAAGCGATAGCAATCACCTACGGAAATGGAAAATGTATCATTTGATAGAGAGCGAAATTTTCTTTCGTATCGTATTTTTTAGTTAAAATTGGTAGGCGGTGGCATTATCTTGTACTATGTATGCAGTTCCTTGTTTTTAGTTTTGAATTTTTATGCGTTCTTAACGGATATTCTGTCTTGTAATTTGACAGGTAGCGTCTTTGCGCTTTGGAGTGGGATAATATAGACCGCAGATACTTTGAGGTTTAGCTCTGTTAGGTTTCTAAAACCTTTAAAGGGCTAGAGCAGTCAAACCAACTCGAAGTTATGTAGTAGACTGTCCTGTTTTATGATTGGCCCTTGAAGGTCATGTGAAAATATTTTTCTTCAGATGTGAAAGTTACCAAAAATTATACCAGGAAATGCAAAAATGCGAAGTATCCCCTAAACCACCTTTTTGCTTATTTACTCTTTTTCGAGGGTCATCTGCTTACAGTAACTACCAGTTATACAGGCAAATTTCTGAGTATGGTGTCATTCTTAGATCTTTGTATTTAAACTGTGTATTTTTGCAACTTGTCTTAGTTAGGCCATTTTATTACGAAAGGCGGTAAGACCACAAAAGAGTACGGTTATGTTTCAACCAGCGTGTGCATTCATTGTATAATTAATAAAATAGGTAGGCGGTAGCATCATCTGATGTTACGTATGCAGTCCATTACATGGGAAACACGGGGGGGGGGGTGTCGGGGTTGTTAACAAGCCCCTTCGGGGTTTTTGTTTTTTTTTATTTTTTACAGAAACGTTTAAATGATGTACAAAAAGTCGAAAAACGATTTCTTCTGCCATTGCAAAGTATAAATTTCTTTTAATATTTTGAATGCCTAATCAATTACAGATCAAGTCCCCCAAATTACTATTTAACCCCTTACATTTTGTGCCGTCCACTAGTAAGTCCCATTGGCTATATGTAGCTACACCTTTCCATAGGATTATAATCATACGTCTAATAATACTTATCATGAAATACTTTTAAATGATATCTTTTTTAACGTAACAATCATTTTTATTGAAACTTTTTAGAACGATATGTTCATCTCTTGAATTCTGTTCATTTTTGGGTGGGTAAACTGCTTCATGTCAGTATAGGCTCAGTATAGATTAATATAAAAACGTAAGTGTACCTACAGGATATTTCAAATTGACTTAAAATCTCAATGAAAAATTAGTTCAAAGATGATGATATTTTTGTAACAGTCGACTGTTCTGAGGGATTTAACATTACTACATACAGAAAAACCTGTAACGTAAGGTGCCATCTTTAGTTTTTGACTACTAGCTTACTGAATGCATACAATATGGTTGTCTAGCTGTGTTTTATGTCCATCTTTGACTCAACAGTGCCGTATGTCCGTAATAAGTTGTTTTCAATTGATAGGATAGTACTATGAAGAGGTAGTTATCCCACCAAAATCTGTCGAGTCTTGGTCCTTCAAGTTTAGTTAATGATGGTACCGATAACTCAGGAATAAATCGCATTTGGCTGACTATTATGGTAAACAATCATTCGACACTCCGAATTGGCAAAATAACACACGAGGCGAAGCTTATACTAATTTGCTAGTTTGGAGTCGAGACGGCTTATGAGACAGTGATGATCAGACAAATATGGTTTATTCCTATTCAACCACCGAAAATATTTGAAAAACTTCATCTTTATCGCTATTTTACGTTTACTGACCGTGTGTGGTGAAATAACAGGTAAGTGTTTAACCAATCAGATGCATTGCAGGATTCTAAACAACGGATGGTAGAGGTGGTAGAGTTAAAATTTAACTTCCTCTTATCTGTGAATACGTATCAAAATGAGTCAGGGATTAATCATTATTCTAAATCTCAACTAACTTCTTCTGTTCTTTCTCCAATTTTTGCTCAGCGTTTTCAATTTTTACCTTTCCATTACCCTTTTAATGGAATAAATGACACTATTTTTTCTAGGTCTTGAAAGAGAAAGGTTGAAAATAAAAAACAAAGTTGTTAAAATCTCATTGTGTACAAATTACTGTTCTGTTCTATAGAGCCCGATATCTTAAGTACTTAGGTAGTTTACCTTAAGTAGTTTAACAGACGGTGTTCACTGCAGATTAGGATTATTTTCTGAAATTCCTTTGCATTGCAGAGTTCAATTCGCTTAAAATTTCCTCAATTCATGCTTTGTTATTTGATTTTCACTTTTTTTATCTCCTTAATCGTGACTTCATTATATTCCACAAATGTTATTATACCTCTCTCGGATTGGAAAACTCCGTGAACTGACTGCTTTTGTTGAGGTTCCGGTTTTCGTCAGTCACGTGAAGTTGGTAGTACAAGAGAACCTTGTTGTTGGACTCTCCATACGTACTGTATATATGCAGACAAGGTAAACTGATTTCTTCGAGAGTATCTTGCGAACAATTATCAAACTGCAATGAATTCATTTAGGGCGTATATTATTGGGAAAGGTTTGATTAAGGTTTCTGTCTTAAATTAGAACGGCCGTAAAGCGAGAATAACTGTAAACAAACTAAAATAGCGGAACTATCGAAGGCTCGGCTAGCAACAGTAGCTTGGTAAGCACAATTAACAATTCCTCAAAATTGCAAAGCATAGTAGCAGTCGCACTGTATAACGTCAGACTAGTTGGATTAAGCCATTTCAACAAATGAGTGTAACGGTTCATCAGAGAAGTGTATTATACAATATTTATCAGTAACTATGGTCGTACAAAAGTAGGTCTACCTCACCCTTACCGCACACTGACTACTGAAAAATGAGCCAGTAGGGCCTACTGAAGGTCCCCAGCGAATTCTCCAAACGCCAGGTCTCGGAACCAGTGTTCTACGCTTAAAAAGTGCAAAAGAAACCCGAGAATATAGAATTTGTCCATTTATTCAAACATCTTAAAACCGTACCGATTAGGCGGCCTTTTGCAGTTCCTTTTAGCCTCTGGGTCAACTTTAATTTCACTTCCTAGCAGAAACAGTACGTCACCTAATGGAGCCATATCGCAACCGATCGTTCGTGTGCACTCTCAAAGAGCACTTTTTGAAGAGCTAAACTTCTTTGCAACTTCTACCAAAAACTACGAACATACATGCCTCTTTTTCGTCAGTGTATACACAGTGTACGTTAGGAGTTTCCCAAGCAGGGAAAGGTATAATAACTATGATTCCACGAACTTCAAAGGGATTTTGTCCTGGGTATCCTCAGATGCCTCTGAATGCTTCCACTCAAGTTGGTTCCCTTTACCGAGCCCATGGATCTCACGATTGCACCCCAACTTTAAAAGAAAAAAAAAAGGTTTGGTGCTATTGTAATTTTAAGATTTAAAGCTTTCTCTTTGATCCCCATCCATGGTTCACGTTTTGCTTTGAACACACATGAAATCATAATTTTGAAATTACCAAATTAGCAATATTGACGATATTTCACTGCATTATAGGCATTTGAAATGTCTAACTACTCAGAGCTCCCGGGGACTCCGCCCCCTGGACCCCCCCCCCCTCATTGCGCGAGCATTGCCGCTATAGCGGCAATAACTTCCTTCTTCGCTCAAATTACAACCCCCCCCCCCTTAAAAATGTCTGGTGACGCCCAAGATTTCAAGTTTTAATTTTATTTGTTCTTAACGGGTATTCTGCCTTGTAATTAGAAAGGTATCAACTTTGTGCTGTGGGATACGATTACCACAGATACTTTAAAGTACTGCCCTGTAAGTTTTCTAAAATCAAAAACTAAAAGGCGGGTATCTAGGGGAGAGCTGTCGGGAGGAGTAGTAAATTATGGCACGCCAAAAGGCTCACCAAATATGATGATGTTCTAAAAATACACGTTCATGTACTAAAAATACACGTTCATGTACTAAAAATACACGTTCATGTACTAAAATTACACGTTCATGTACCAAAAATATACGATGATGTACTAACTTCATACGATCATGATGTAAATTTACACCATCATGTACTAAAATGTTACGATGTACATGTAAAATCACACGTTGTACATCTAAAAACACACGTTGTACATGTAAAAACGTATGATCATCATGTTATTATTGTCTCTTCGGCACGCCATACAGAGTGAGCCTTTCGGCGTACCAGAAGTCCGCCAAAAGGCTCACCGAATTTGATGTAGTAAAAGTACACGTTCATGTACTAACTGCTTACGATCATGTACAGATTTCATACTTTCATGTACTGTTTGCTTACGTTCATGTACTGATTTCATACGATCATGTACTGATTTCATACGATCATGTACTGATTTCTTACGATCATGTACTGACATTTAGTACATGATCGTATGAAATCAGTACATGAACGTACGCAAACAGTACATGAACGGGTGTAAATTTACATCATGATCGTATGAAGTTAGTACATCATCGTATATTTTTGGTACATGAACGTGTAATTTTAGTACATGAACGTGTACTTTTAGTACATGAACGTGTATTTTTAGTACATGAACGTGTATTTTTAGAACATCATCATATTTGGTGAGCCTTTTGGCGTGCCATCGTAAATGAGAGTGAGAGAAAAGACTGAACGAAATGAGAACAGGAAGGGAACTAAGAGGAAAGAAGAAAAAATACGAAGAGGCGATGAGGAAAGCAGAACAAGGAGAATGTAAAGGAAAAAGGAAAAATAAAAGGATACAGTCGCTGCCAAACTACAAAGAATTCGGATCGGATTACGATCCGTCCTTTTCTTTTTCTTTTTGCTGTTAGTTAATATCTTCTCAATCTCTGATCGGAGAGATCTTGAATTTGGGAAATTGTGTTATGTTTGATTTGTATCAGAGGACTGTGAAAATGAAATGCTAATTAATTTGTATTCTCACAACAACAGAAAACTTTTATAGGAAACGCGTGGTTTGAAAAAAGGTGTCTGTCGGTGCAATCTTAAAAAAAAAAAAAAAAAAAAAAACACATTGCTCAGGTTTAACCAATTTGTTGGTCACAGATTAACTTACCTTTCTCTGGTTTAAATAACCAGGAAGTACAAGTCAAAATTTTCATTACATTGGTAAAATCGATGAATTATTTTGAATTGTGGTCAGGTGTAAGAATTTTTATGGTAAATTTTAACCAGTCTTCCTCGGTTATTTTAATAAGTTAATACTTGGTTACATGTTTTTTTTTTCAAATCTTTCTTAGTTTTTTTTTTCTCTCTGTTTCCTTTATTGTTTTCTTTTCTCTATTTTTCTCCGAGGTGGGGGATGGGGGACTGGAACTTTGACTTTGACGCAACGCACACACGCATGTTAATAAATTGAATTACTTGCCAGCTATAACGATCATAAGGTTGTACCTAACGCACTCTACCTAGTATATACGTCTCTCATTTATTTGAAAATTCATTCCAGACAAAGCTTACAACTTCATCCTCTAAACGAATATGGAATTCTTTTAAAATATGCTCCGGTCTTGTCAAATGTATGATAATAATTATAAGTCACGTTAATAGCAAATTATGATAAGGGAACCTGATTTTCCATCTGTGACAGAGTTTTTCATTTTCTCCTTTTAAGTTGCGGTGCCTGCCACGCAGACAGCGCAACTAATGAAGTCGAAACAAAAGCCCAAAATTTGGAATTACCGCTATCTTCTCCAACACGGACGGTTCCATGGGTATGTGGTGTAATGTTATTTGTAGGGAATGTTATTGGTACCAAGTATTAATTTTTGGAGGTCGTTAACCTTCGGTATGGGTGGTAAAATGGGCATGGGTGGTAAAATGGGCATTTTTCATTAAAAAGTTGCTTGAGCGGTGTATATTTTTAGACCAAAGGCCACAGAGTTGTATTATTAAGAACTGGTTTGTTATTTGTTGACAAAATTTTGCAGGAACTTCAAGGAACATATCCTAACAAAAACGTTGTACGTAAATGGTAGTTGCTATACGTACGCGTTTTGGGGTACATGCAGAATTACGGACATGACAATTTGGTGCATAGTATTGGTCATAAGGCGCTGCTAAAGTGGAAGTGGTATTTGAACGGAAATTGGGAGCGTTCGTTGTTTCGGATTCGGTACGGTGTGGGGCCTAGGTTTACCGTAAGGCTTAGGCCTAACGTTAGGCTTATACTATGCCATGTTTCGGTAAGTGTAGCAATAGAACAGTATAACTATTGTTACAAACACGGTAGTGTGGTTGTAGTAGTAACAGAAGTAGTAAGGAGTAGTAGTAATTAGTGGTTTGAAATATACGTTTGGAGTGTATTTTCCAGGATTTACCAAATGATATATCGTTTTGTTTTCATATTCAGAATAAGGATTAATTCGTTATAGGCTAATAAAGAAATGAATTATCAGTTAGCCTAGCCTATGCCTGGGTATAAGCTTACAAATGTTTTAGGCTGGTAACCTGTTACCTTGAAAGTAAGTTAGGCTATATCAACAGAAACATCTTAAAAAGTTTTACGTTGTAGATACATAGGCTATTGTAAGATTAAGCATTGTTCGTTGTACCGTGACGCCAGCTTTGCAAAGTTAGCCACTCGATAAGATAAATTTAATAGTATGAAAGATCTAAATGGGGAAGGTAGTTGTATTAGTTTTCGTTGTTTGAGATTTTATTCAAGTGACTGTTCATTGCGTATTTAAGATAAAATGATTGATTAATGTTGCTTCCGTTGTTTTTAGTTGCGGTGCCTGCCACGTAGGCAGCCTCAACTTATGTAGGCCTAGTCGACACAAGGTCTGAAATTTGGCTAAGTCCGCTATCTCCTCCAAGAAGGGCGGTTTAATGGGTATATGGTGTAATGTAAGTTATAGGGAATGTTGTTTTGTACCAGATATAACTTTTTGACGATCTCTTTTCTCTGTTATGAGTGGTAAAATAAGTATTTTTCATTAATAAATCGCGTGTGTGGTGTATATTTTTAAAGCAGAGGCCATAGAGTTGTATTATTTACTTATTTGTTTTTGTGTGTGTTATTTGTTGACAATATATTTTTCAGGGAGTTTAGGAACATATCCTAACAACAGCGTTGTACGTAAGTGGCAGATGCCATACGTACGCATTCTGGGTTACATGCGGAATTGTGGATTTGACAACTTGGTGCAATGTACAGCTAACAAGGCGCTTCTATGTATTATATGTTCTGTGCTTCAAAGGGGAGTACAGGACATTTTATTGTTTTGTACATGTGATGGGCTGAGATAAAAAGTGTTGTCACTGTTGGGTGTGACAGGATATGTTTACAGGGTAGGCTAGTCGTACTGGTTACGTTAATGTTGTTTCCGAAGTAGTGAGCAGTGGGACAGCTAAGTAAAGTTTCCCATTCAAGTATTCAGGAAAGCGGACTGGCTGGCCTAGTGGCTAGAGCATCCGCCTTTCAGCAGGGAGTCCGGGATTCAAATCCTGGTCAAGTCATACCAAGGCCTTTAAAAACTGGACCTGTAGCCTCTTTGCCTGGTGTTCAGCATACTAGTAAAGATGGGAGCAGGGTAATAATACATATCGAGTGTAAAAAAATCCTGAGGGCCGAAATGGCAGCTAGGTTTGTATGGTCCCCAGGGGCCTGAGAAGGAGTTTTGGAATGAACAGATTGTGACAGATTTATACACGGTTCCTTGATCACTATGGATATGTGCGCAATATAAATCCCAGGTATTATTACTATTATAAAGTGTAGCTGTTCGACTAGTCATGAGTACCATTTGAACTTGAACAAGTGGAAAGGTTTGGTCATGTTAATACTTTTGGTAAGTCAGAAGTTGAACGGAACTTGGAAGCGTTCGTTGTTACGCCTCGGATTCGGTACGGTATAGGTTTAACGTAAGGCGTAGGCCTAACGTTAGGCTCATACCATGCCATGGTACCGCAAGTGTGGTAGTAGTATTATAGTTTTTGCTGCGCATACGGTATTGTAGTAGTACTTAGTAGTAGTAATGAAAGTTTGAATTAACTTTTGGGGTGTATTTTCCAGGATTTACCAAATTATATATTTATTCCTTTTCATATTCATTACAATAATTAATTCGTTATAATTAAAGCAATGAATTACCAATTAGCCTAGCCTAGGTGCTGGAAAATGTTTGTAGGCTAGTAGTAGCGTAGTGGCCATGGTCCCTTTTCACTTGCACTGAAAGTAAACCATAGGCTAGGTTTAGCCTATACTGAAAATAAGTACACTACACTGGAAATTACTTACACCAAAGGCCTACTTAGGCAAGGTCTACCAGTAGGGTTAATTGTTCAGTGGTTTAACTTCAGAGCTATTGGGTACTAATTGGTTTCCTTTCCTGGAAGTGGCATACCTGCGCATTCTTGTACGTACAGTATCCCTATCCCTAACCGTAGCCCAGTATTACATTCAACCATTTACTATGGGTACGTGACCCTTACCTGATTGCTATGTGTTCGTAACCCTAACCCTACAATATACCTGGTCATTCTCCATTTATGATGTTTAAAGAGAATAAGTTTGCAAAGTTTTTTTTTCAGATTTTTGGTCTAGACAATATTAACTGGATCTTGCAGTAACATATGGCAATGAACTTAACTGTTAGAAGAAAAACATGATTCTCATCTATCCTGAGTCGACCATTGGGGTATTAAGCTCTTGAAACACTAAAGACAGATTGAAGTTGGCAAGGACTGAAGTTGCTATGGCAAAAGGGACATCTGTTTTAGAATTCTAGATGGCCTTGTGTTAAAGAGAAAGGTATGTAAAACCCAGCCAGTACCAAAGGCTATTTCTTGAAGAGACAAGTCTTCAGGAGCCTACTTTAACAACGTAGCTCGCTTAAAGGAATGCAACTGGCTGGTTAAAGAAACAAACTAGGATACCAGCTATTAACTAACTAACAAGATCATAGCCGACAGGCAGCTACAGCAGGACTGTTGTTTTTCTTGAAATTGCATAGCACTTTTTATGGAAATTCTAGACCCTCTTATTCAGGTGGATTATAATTGTTATCATTTAATTCCCAGTACAAGTTGTGAATACGCTTTGGCCTTCTGGGGAGTCCAATTACATCAATGTTTTGTGACGTTATACGTGGGTCCGAGCAATGTTGCGCCGGCTGACAACTGTGTGCTTCAATATCGTAGACCCATGCTTACACAATGGATTATGCAATCCACTGATATAGATCAGTGGGTTTATATAGTAGCCTTTTCATTCAGATGTGGCATTATGTTTTTTTGCAAAGGATAGCATCAATTTATTTTGTTCCAAAATAAGTTGCAATTACTTTTGTTAATATAAAAATATAAGATAATAGCAAAATATACCACTTCAAAGAGAAGTAGGTGTTCGAACCTTTTTTTCTTTTCAACTGTTTATGGACAAGTACAAACCCTATATGGAAACCTAGATAATTTTACATAAGAGTGTGATGCATCGTCGTAGGGTACTAAAGAGAAGTATTGTAAGAACTGTTTAGTGCATGTTTTATGTACTGATATGTGGCATAAGTCTGAAACTATATCGAAGCTGTTGGCGTTACGTTAACGAATCATGTAGCAAACTTATCATTTATTACAATTGGTTATGAGGGTTTTGCCAATAATCATGTAAAGCTGCACAGAGTATCAATTGTTCCTTGTTTTGTGATAGCAAGCACCGAGAAGTGACCATTGAAGGACTACTATTGATCCATCCAGATCATATAGTTACAGGCCTGGGAAGCTTTATATATTTAGTGCGTAGGCTAGTGTATATGGATAGTGTCTAGAACGACTGTTCCAGGTATAGTGTACTAAATAGCCTACGTACAGTGCTGCCACGCAGGCAGCCTCAACTTATGAGGTCGACACGAAAGTCTCAAATTTGGCTATGTCCGTTATCTCCTTTAAGACTGGCGGTTTCATGGCCTGTTATGGGTGGTGTAATGGGTATTTTTCAATAATAAATCGCGTAAACGGTGTCTATTTTTAGAGGAAAGGCCACAGAGCTGTATTATCAAGAACTGGCGGGAAGCAAATGCTACTCCAATACTTAAGAACTGGGATCGAAGTATACCTCGCAATTACAGGCCTGTCAATTTCACCAGTGTTGTGTGCGAAGTTATGGAATCTTTAATTCAGGATAGTTTACTTAAGTATCATGTAGATAATGAGTTACTTAATCTGTCACAGCTTAGTTTCCTGCCAAGCAGATCTTGTGTTACTAACTGAGCTTTTCTTGACGACGTCTCTTCATCTCTTGATTCTGTGAATGGCGTTGATGTCATTAACCTTGACTTTTCAAATGCCTTTGATAAAGTTCCATTAGGTAGGCTAATGGTTAAACTGCGTAGGTCGGGGGCTGAGGGCAATTGTGCTGATTGGATAAATATGTGGCTTCATGGTAGATCTCAAAGAGTTGCTGTCAATGGTAACTTTTCTTAATTTTCATCAGTGATATTGATAGTTCTCTTACATCTTTTATAAGTAAGTTTGCAGATGATAACAAGCATTTTAGGAAGATTGGCATTTTGAACGATGCCTTACTGCTGCAGAAAGATCTAGATAGGCCATTTCTTGGTCTCTTACTACATTATCTGATGTTCGTACGATAACATTTAATGTTAAAATCAATGTTCTCGAACTGCTATACCCCTCTCACTGGCTACTTGACAGGCTAAACTTCCCTGCATTTGAAATGAAAAAAACTTAACTACTTACGAATAACACGGACACACTAGGAAAGAATGAAAAATCAATGGAAAAGCAACTACAACCTACATACAGTATGCAGTGGCGAAAATAATTTCGCTTTTCTAAAGTGTCTTCATGCCCCCCGCCTCGCCCCTCCACCTTTCTAGGTTGAAATACGGAGACTTGCTAGTGAGCCACAACTGGAAAACCAGCCGTGGTCAGCTCGACTTGAACCATAACATTAGCGCTAGATCGTCACACTTCCATTTAATTACCAAATATTGTAAAACCTACTGCTCAAAAGAAAAAAAAACATTTACAGGACAATATTGAAGTCGTAGCAGAACATATCGCTTATTGCCTGTGTGGCAGGCGCCGCAACTTAATATCTAGGAATCACTAAGTGGTAACTAAGACACAACTTACCCAAACTCAACCACGACATTTTATCTAAAATTACACTCCCACAACGACGTCATGCCGATATTATAACACCCAACATCTTGCTTAAAATCCAGCAAACAGATCACTACAATTGACACTATCACATGGTCATTTTGCATGCCAAAATAATGGACGACGTCAAGTTTTGTTTCGGCATCGCAACTAGTGTAGACGTACGTCTTGCTTTCAATTTCGTTCCGACTTTTTTCTTTCCTATTGCAACCAGGAGAGCGCATGCTCCAACAATTTCCAAATGGATCTCTAAAATAATCAATTTGACCTAAGCGGGCACAATTTTTAAAACCTTCAAAAATTAAGGTACTTTTATTCCCTGTATTTCTTAAAATTCCGTCTCAATCGTGTGTTACATTCAGAAGTTACGTCTTTTAAAAAAATATTCAAACCACAGTAATACATTGCATTGTGGAGAATCTGTGATGTCATAGCCGCAGATTAATTAAGCATCTTTTTGTATTTTTATGTAATGTTCATACATCCAAATAAAATATGCAGACACATTTAGAACTCCAACCTCTGTTTATAACAAAGATAACCAATCTTCAATCAGAATTGTCTCGAGTTATGAACAAGCTATGATGTGGGGTTTGAAGGGAGTGCAATAAAAATTTATTCTCATTTCTTTGAGAAATTATAAAATCGACACCGCGATATTCCTTTCACGACACACCAACAGGAATGTGTTATATAGTGTCAGTCAACTCGATTAAAAAGTTCAAAAGTTTAATTTATTCTTAAGAATAGTTCAAGTTCAATTTGGTTTCCCTTTAGCCTTTTCTATAGGGTAAGCAAATAGTATCTCTAGAACTCGTCTAAACTGATTAAACTTTACCTCCTTTTGCAAGGAATAGACTGTCGTTACCATGATGGTTCTCGAAAAATGAGTACCGTACTCGAGAAAAAAAAACAAGCTTAAACCTTTTTTCGTTTCCTGGAATAGCTATTTTGTAATCCTTCGAGCCCCGTGCTCTTTGCACTAAATACTTAAAAAGACTTTCCCGGTATTTCTCACGATTTTCTTGTTTGTTCTATAAACGGTAGAACGAACACAACCAACAACATAACTTTTTTTCTGAAAGGCTCTGTTTTCTAGTAGCATTGAGACTCGTCCATTTATTTTGAGGATTTGCAATACTTTACATGCTATAACAAAACGGTCTTGAAGTACGCCCTCATCTATTTCGTTGGAATACATGGTACAGAGAAATCGATTTGCGTTTTTTCCTTACCGCGCCGTTCTCTGCTTCCGTAGTTTTATCCTTTGAGAGTTGTTGAGAGACCTTTACTTTTTAAAAGGCTAGCTCAAAACTGAGGGCATACAGCATGGCTATAGATTTTGATTAGGCCTTTGCGGCCAAAGTAAAAACAACTTCCAGTATCATGTGTCAATCACGGAAGGGCAGCGTGTGCATCCTGTCTGTGTTTTGCTCTGGTTTTGGATTTCCAAAGTTGCAAGAAGGCAACCAATCAGGAAGGAGCAGAGTTACACAGGGTGGAATTACATTTTGGAGCCTGGTCGGAAATAAGTGCACAAGAAATTCCAAAGACGGGTAAGCAGAGCCACCATTTCCCTTTCAGTGGGGCCAATGAACATTATTAGCGGGGAGGCACTGACGAATTTCGAGGTAAAATGTAATAAAGGTTTGCAGAATTACAGCGAAAAAAGAAAACCATACGGTAAAATACACATTAAATTAGATATAAAGAAAAAAGCAAAGTAAAATAAAGGAAAAGAGGTGAAAAAAAAAACTAAACAATAAAAATAATATACATCAACCTAAGTAAAAAAAAAAAAAACAGGAAAAAAGTGAAACCAAAAGTTAAACAGTAAGAAAAATCCCAATCTGCAATTAGCTGCAACAAATATTAACAGTGTAAACTCCTGGAACGGTGTCTATGTGCCGCTAAGTTGTTCCTTACTTTTTTGCGTTGGAAAGGAAGTGACGTTTGAGGTAAGGGCAGGTGTAGTGAGGGAAAAATAGGTCAAGTATCTTAGTACTTTTGGGAGAACGAAAAAAACCGCAATACGTTTTTGCATATTGCTAAATCAGGTTTCTCCAGAGAAACCTAATATTGCATATTGTGTATAGGGCTATTCTACAACTTATTCAAAATGATACAATGCGCCTTTATCAGATAACGTAGGCTACTAATGATACTATAGTTGAATGTCTTGAAAGTCCATGCTAAAAAGTGCTAATGCCTCTCACTTAAACCTGTCATTTTACAGAAGAAGCGAATGACAAAATAAATGCCCCTTACAGGATTTCAAATTAAATTTCCTTCCATTTGAGATCAAACACGTTCTACTTTGATTAATATTTGAGGTCAATGACCTTTGTCCCTTACCCCCCCCCCCCCCATTCAATTTTCCTACTTTCCACCAAAGCTCACTTTTTCTGGTAAATGTTGACCCCTAAACCTTCTTAAATCAGATGAAATTAGCTTTTTTTAAATTTATTCTCAGATTGACTAGGAATTGGTTTAATTTAGGGTTACTAATAATGGTGAATGTTTTGTTGCTTCTGCTTTGTTACCCTCTCGTTCTGATTGGTTGACCTTTATGTAGATATATGAACAGGCCTGTAACTCTGGGGAAGTTAAATTTGCTAAATTTTCATGTGCTCGATGTTTCCATTAAACAGTGAACTCGAAGAGAAAAGCATTGTGAGGCTTACAGAGAAAGAAACTGCATGTGAGAATATGACATCGTTTTCCTTGCTTTAAGTTTTTTTTTTTTTTTTTATTTTCAGTTGAAAGTAACAATTTTTGCTAACCTGTCATGAACACTACACATCGCATTCTGAGGAAAATGACATTGCTTAAAATAAGTACACCTTCTTTTTATTAGGGTCAAATAAAATTTAGACCACGTTTTAAGAACATCAAAACGTTACATTAAGACCCATGGGCGACAACGGGGGCCGGGAAGTTCTCTCCCTGCATTCGCAAGAAAATGTAAAGTGAGGGCGAAAAGAAGGGAGAAAAAAGAAAATAGTCCAGGCGCGGTTAACGGGGGGGGGGTTCTGGTAAATCAACACAGATTGGAAAAATTGCCAGACTTTTCCTGTAACCTCTTCGTATTTGCTTATTCAAAGGTAGTGTGACATGAAAATGACAAAACTGGGTATTTGATATAAAAAGCATTAAAAATTATGAAAATAGCCACAGTTTCCACCAAAGTCCATCAAAAATTGATCATTTCACAGGGCAATTCCGGATTTGCACTTAATCATTAATAAAAATAAACTCCATATGCAAATCTTGTGATGTCATGGGAGGGACATACCATATATGGCTAATATTATCCTTTGTTTTTACAATCTTCATTTCAAGCACCGTTGTAAGTTTGTCCTGAAGGTTATATTTCGGAAGTTAAATTTGTGTCCTTGGAAATCTTCAGTATCAATAACAAAACCATTAACCAGCTGATGTGTAATTAAGAGATAATTTATATAGGGTTAACAAAAGAAATGTGAACACTAGGCAACACTCCACATCATTACTTTTGCATGAGCAACAGCTCTTTTCAGTAACGTTTGAAATTTGAAGAGGTATGTCTTGAGACCCGTAAATTCGGTAAAAGATACACTGTAAAAACAAAACGTAAATGTTTACCCAAAAAAGTTAAAAAGTTGCTGCAACCAAAATACTTGTTTTTCCTACTTAAACGGATGAGTTTTATCTAAAAGTAGATGAACGTTTAGCGGAATTTCTGTTTAATCTCCCACATGAGTTGCTGCAACCAAACTGCGGGTTTTCCCTCCTTAACTGGTCCACTTTAATCCTAGAAGTTGAACGTTCACTGGGGCTTTAGTTAAACGTTTCCTGGGGTTTAAGTTTTTTAAGTCCTGCCTGAGCCACATTTTGAAGTTTACGAGGTCTTGCAATGGGTCGTACGATACACAATAAAATAGAGGATATGTCAAGGTCAAAAGGAAAGATTATCAATAATACATCCACACAACATTCTATACTGTTTTAAGCGAAGTTGAGTATGGGTATGGTGATTTATTTAATGTCTGGCACTTAAACATCTTCTCTTAAAAACCAAGTGCTACAAAAAACTACTGAAGTCATGAAAATGCAGATGCAGATTTCCACTATTTCCTTTTATTTACCATAATTGTTCAAATTAGTACATGAAATTACAAGACAAAAATATGTTCTGTTTCTTCATATGTTCGTGGCAGCTACCAGATGATATCATGGTAATATGACAGATGGCATATCAAATGCCATATGGTAATGTGAATAAACTCTCAATATTGAGGGGCAATTCTTGCAGTTATGTGACTAAGTAGACCTTAAACCGAATCCACAACAGCAGCAACATGATGAATATGTGAACACTGGTGCACTTAAAAATGTAGGTCTAGTTAATTAATACACTTTCAGCCTTTTTCAATGTTTATGTTACTACCACTGTTTAGGCAGAGCAACTCTTCTGAAAAACTACATGATTCAGCACTATTTCTTTTAACTGTGTGGCTTAACCGAGTTCTAATAGCGCTGTGTCTAGTATGAGCTCTTTATTGGCCTTAGCCTCTCTATCTGTACAATTCTGAGAGCAGAAGTGAAGCAAAAACGACAAAGGTAGTGAAGATCACTTGACATGTTGGAGCTCACAAAACCAATGACAACCTGTTTGTACAGTAGAAGGGCAATACCTTTTTTAGGTATCCCGAATACCACATGTGAAGTCACCATATGCCTATAAGAATATAGTAACCATGTTTTGATTAATTAAAATAATTAAAGTGTGAAATCAATGTTGGACTAATGTACTTAACACCTGTAATTTAGTAGTGACAGAAGTAAAAAGTAAACAAATTTAATGTGAAATAAAACAAACAGTGACAAACTATTTTCTAAACCAGTCACCATTTTAATGTTGCTAAAAACTATGTTGGCCCAAAAAGGCCTTCAGGTTAGGGCCATAACAGGTCAGTGAGGTGTTTCTTTACACGACCCTTTTCAGCTAATGGTAACTCAAATATGCTAGCATAGGTAACCAACTCAGTCATACATCTTTTATCTTGACTGAAATTTCAAATTTGTAAGTAAGATTTTTGGAAATTCACGTCATAACTATCAATCATTAATCAAAATATCTCTTCCTACACTGCACTGCCTGTACAAGTATATTTATCATGTAGGCTACTGATATCCAGAAGCAAAAGTGTGAAACAAAACATCTCAAAAATGTGCAAAGAAAAACCTTACCTAACAAATATCAGTAAGGAGTGAAAGACGTGAAAAAGCTAAACAGTTAAAGCAATGGAACATATGAAGAAACTTTGCAAAAGTATTTTTAAACTTCACTTTTTTGCTGTGAGAAAACTGAATAAAACCTACATGGTCTGTTAAAGTCCTCTTGCAGTGGAAATAAATGGCTATTTCATATTTCCTTCTTTTAACCTGACTCAATTTATACTCATTCATTTTTTGCTGACAGAGGTAACCAACTAGTTAGAACTTGGTTCTTATCTGTAATCTCGAATACCACTCTTTGCCAGGTAGAGTAAATGTGTACACCTTCAAGGCTTTTCAGGTGAGAGGATATTCACTCATCATATCATTTCATCAGAACTTAGTCTGTGATATTGACTTCAATCAACACCTATCTATGAAATCTATTCTAAAGAATTAACTGCAAAAGAAAGTATTGTTTCAACTGACAACACAAGAAATGTTTATTGTCATTTTTACTAAGTGAAAAATGTAAAACAGTAAAAATAAAATTAAACAGAATTTGCTTCGGCTTCTTCTGCTTGAATCACTTCCTTCAACTTAAGCAAATCAAACATACTAGTTGCATCTTGGGACTCTTGATGGTGACACTAACAGATGTTCAGTGTTCCCTTACATTAACTCTGCTGAGTTTATGTTTGTCCAAGTTTGCTGACGAATGTAACTAGCTTAGTTGGAACTCTATTCTTGTCTGAGATTTCGAATACCTCTTTTTGTAGATAAGTAAAAGTACAAAGGCAAGACTTTGGGTACTCGATGTTGACAACATAATAAAGACTCATCAAAAACAACAAACGGTCTTTGATATCTCCTTCTACAATGACTTGTGACTCCGCTGCCACAGCACACATACTATCACAAATGACCAGCATTGGTGTTGATATGGCTTCAGGCTGGAATTCATCTTTACTCTGAAAAAGTCAAATTATATAACAAATTTACAGAGCACTTTGAATTTGAACACAATCTTTCCATTCCACATATGCACACATGATTACTTTTAGTGGCTTTAAAAATGGATGATACAGGATAATTAATCATGGCAGATATTATGTGCTCAAACATTGTTAGCTAACTGAGATAGCTTTTGTTTGTTTTCTTTCTTAATTCACTTTGTTGAACATAAGTGTATAAAATATGTTAAAACACAGATATTTGCTGTAATAGTTGGCAGATCATAGATTTGATAACCAAAACCAAGAGACGAATGAGCAAGGAAATAGTCTGAACGAGGCAAGCTCAATACAGAGCAGACTTGCCTTTAACAAAATAAGACACAGAGGAAAAAAAATAATGACATGCTGATATGTGCAAGCTACTGCAATCTCTACCCATGGAGCTGTTACAGATGGAGTTAAAGCACCCTCCTTTCCTTTGAACTATCAAGTTTGCCGACAATAAGCTATTAACTGTTTATTTCTTGAAAATTGTAGACCATATAAAAGGGATCAGGAAGTGACTACAATTGTTCTTGTCATCTGTTATATCTCAAACTGTTCTTGGCATGATTCCACCTATTGCCATAACATGGCCATTTGTCAAAGAAAACAAAATTATTCTACTGATTTACGCGAGTTTAAACTTATTAAAAGGGCTCAGTACAGCTGCAATTAACTTATAGAACATGGGCATATGTTTCACTTTTTTAGGAACAATGCAGAATTGTTTCAAAGTTCTTATGCAAAAGTTAGACTTGCTCCAAATGCTGAAAAGAGTGTTCCTAATTAATTGAAGTAATTAAAATAACAAGGAATTTGATCAATTAAAAGTACCCTAACAGTCATTTAGACTAGATGAGTAACATAAATTTCACCCTCATCGGCAACCCAGATCACTTCAAAGCGTTGTGACTATTAAGTCTTTGTCTGAGGATTACGGTAGTATCAAAGGGTTATACCCTCCCTCATTAGGGAGGTTAAATCACACAAAATTAGGAGAGGAACTAAAGGACCTGGGGAGCAATAGCCCTTCCCACAAAAGGGATCAAAATACTCTAAATATGATGTTCTGATATTGTCTTATATAATCATTGGGCAGGGTGCTTTTGCTCCATACGTAATAGCTCCATGCTCTACCACAGGCAAACCAACTGCAGTGGCAACATGATAATTGTAGGGCATGATAAGGGTAAAGTGAACCTTTCATTTTCAGTTTACTGAATATACCACAAAAAGAAAGAACTTTCCTCTGTTGCTAAAGGTAGGTCTATTTGTAAGAATATTAAACAGCTCTTTCCTAAAATATTCAAAATAAAAATGCCAAACAACTGGTAGAATTCTTGAAAAGCTCACCATATGTGAAACTTACTATTCATTACAACTTGAATCTAATGAACCTAATGAATACTTACGGAACTGTATTTTGCAAAATCTTCATCGTTTTCTCTCAAGAGATGTGGCAACAACATCATTGCTGATTTCATTTCTTCCTCTCCTCTGTCACTGTTAGTTCTGGCAGTTCTATAGCATTAAAAATACCCAAAAAAATGCTTGGTTGAGGATTAACAATGTTTCACTCATTCAACCTTTATCTGCAACAATTGACAATTTTACAAGTTTTTTTAAACTCACATTTATTGACCATTATGATCACAACCATGACCTCTGACCTCACATTTTTCAACATTCTAAATGCCCTACCATCCAACAAATATTGTGTCAGAGTCTCATCAAAATCCATTCAAAAAGGCCCAAGTGAAAAAAAATTAATAAATGCCAACAAAAAGACAAGTGGACAAATATGTGTTCCCTCATGAACTGATTTGTACGTACATGGCACCAGCTCTTACCCAAAAGCTTTTTGAGTCAAACAAAAATGGAATGATGCTAAATTTTACAAGACCAAATTTTACTACTCCTGCCTGAAAGAAAGGTTTAAAAGAACGTTACACTTTGTAGAATCTCTTTCAGCACAGTGGAGGTATCCAAAACTGGACATTTTCAGTTATAGGAAAATAATGTACACTTGACATGATGTAAGAGGTGTACACCTCTTGCATTATGTCAAGAGTAATAATGGTGCATAATAAAACTGACACTTACCGGTCCAGTCTATGTATTATCTCTGTGACTTGATCATGCTTGGCACCTCGCTTGCTAGTTTTCAGGTAGTTTCTTGCGAGGAAAGTGATGGTTTTGGACAGTCCAGGTAGCTTCTTTAATTTTTCAAAACAGTCAGTATTCACGAGACGTACCATTTCATTATTCATCTCTTCTGTTAGGAGTAGAGCTGGGTATTCAGACATCAGATCTTTAATGAGAGGTTTTTTAGTTACTTCTAATCTTCTCTGTGCATATGTTTTGTCCATAAGGGTTTCTATCAACATCAAATCTTTTGCAGCTTTCTTGGATGTTTCTTCACTTCCTGATTTCTTTTAAGAGAAATGGCATCTTCTGTTGGTGGTATGTCAGGCAGGAAGTTTATTTCACCCCTATAAAGGCGTTTTGCAGGCACAGTTTTGCAGCTATTTTGCGTTCTCTTAGTGCCTGGATTTTGGGCCCTTTGTGAAACAGGGTGCAGGGTAGGATCTTTCATTCTCATACCTTTTACTTTGTTATCAAGTGCAACAGCCCATGCATCATAACCACTCCCAATTCGCTCTTTTAAGCAAGTGTATTTTTCAATCAGCATTTTAGCAGTTTTCTTTCTCATTTTCTTGTCTGGATATTTGTCCTGTTCATACAAATATTCACCAAGGTGTGTAAGAATTTCATGTTTATCGGACCAACTCAAAGGGACACTTTTTGCAAGTTTCTTTTGCAAATTATTACTGAATTTTTCAAATGGGATTTGTACATCTTCATGATTTTTTTCATATGATGTGCTATCAGTTCCAGTGACATTGGGTAGCTTTTTGTTTGTGTCATGGTCACTACATGAATCTTGGGGAATCTTACTTTCTTCTTTCAAGTCATTGCAACCTTCGTTTTCCTGCCTACTGACCTCCAACATTGATTCAATTGTTTCACAAAGTACAGATGTGCTGCCACACTCAAGGGAAAAGACAGAGTCATTGTCCCTGCACAGAGAACTGTTGAAGGAATCTCCCAAATTTACATCTGGTTTTACAGCCTCTACAGTGACAATTTTGACCTTGGATTTATCAGTTAGGTGTGTGCCTGGTTCAAGGTCAATCCATTCTTGGAAGTCTTCATTAAATTGTTGAAACAGGATATTTTCAGTAGAAAATGGCATGTTTATGACTGACTGAAGTCTAAGAAACAAAGATTCACCAACTGATGAATCCTCAACCTCCAAAACTTTCCTCGACTGTCCAAACTCGACAAGAAGTCTCATCTTTAAAACCCTTGGATGAGATTGCCACAGCTGACTCTGAAGTTCCTAAAACAAAATGCAGTAAATTTTATTACAGCATCTACAAAGCTGCTTAACTGTTGTCATAATTTAATGCTCAAAGAATGGAGACACTGGACCCAAGTTGGTGAAAAATTCACTTAGATGGGCAAATACCATGCTTCGGTATAACAAAGTATGCATCATACACACAGTGCACACTGAGAGGGTAATAGTCATTTAAATCTTCTAGAGCAATTACACAAAAATCTTTCCTTTCATCTAGTCTATATGCACGAACACACAAAATGTATTGGCTTGCATGTCTTTCGACAATGAATGAAATATCATCTCCTTTTGCAAGCATCAGTCTGATAATACCAAACGTATGATCAGAATCATTAGTACTGTCAGAATTTATTACAACTGCCATTCCTAATTTGTAGTCTATTCCAGAAAAATTAACTGAGGTACAAATTTCAAACTCCTCAATGTTGATGCATTGTGATAAGGACCACTCAGCAATTCCTTCTTCTACTGAACATTTTTCAAAATCTACGAAAATCTCTTCATCTGGTTTAAAAAAATTTATATCCGTTAGAAAGCAAGCTTGCTTCATTTGAACTCTACTGGCTACAGTGTAACAGATATTTTTGAAATTTCTAGAAACATTTGCAATTCTTTTGAGTTCCTGATGTTTGGCTTCAAACCTCATACACCACAGACCTTTCAGAGGACCATACTTTAATATTTGTTCTGGATAGTGTATGAGGTAGTGCTGTTTGGGCTTTATCCTTTCTTCAGGATAGAGTTCTCAAAAAGTGTGAAATGATCTGCTATTGTACTTTCAAGTGATGCTATCATTTCTGTAGACATCACAGGGGCAAATGCCAAATCCACAATATCCTTTAACAGCAGAAGTAACTCCACATGCAAATTGCCACTCGGTATTTCTTCCATTAACATCAGTGGCAAATATCTGACTAGAATCCACATTCTAGCAGCGTTCTGTTTAATATTTATGTCTTGCTTTAGAGGTTCGGGTTTGTTCCTTCTATCTATGGGACCATACTGCCACTTTGCTATTTGCTTGTTAATAAAGTCAGTGGTTACAAAACCTCCTCTGCAAAGTGATTTCAGAATCAGGGAGAGCTCGTATGGCAACACTCCTTCTAAAATATCATGCATGATATCTTGTGGGCTGCCGTTCATGCAGTGAAAGTACTGCAAACTGTTCAAAGGGCATTCTTTGAGCACACCGTACACAGATCCTAGAGACGGATGTTCTCTAACGAATTGCAGATGTCTGTCGTAAGTTTCTGCACTTCTTTCAACAAATTCTGTGGGATGGAATTTTTCTTGAATTTCCTGACTTGTTGCCATACAATGCCTACAAATTCTATCATTTTTCCCACCACTAAAGCACTCAGAAAAGCCCATTAGAAAATGCACACCAAGGTTATCACCCACCAAAGCAGAAACAGAACCCTTTATAACCCGAGGTTCATTATTCAGTGTCAGCCCAACAGTTTCCAAAATTTGCAAATCAGTCAGCAAAGGTTGCAATACTTTATGGGAGCCAAATGATTTTAAGTCTTTCCCTTTACACAAAACTGCCAGTTGAATAGTCTGCAAAGCTGATCTTTTCTTGGGAGGAAGGTTTCCAATTACATAGTAGAAAGCTGCAAGTTTGTGCTTCTGCCTATGACATCCAAGGGGATTGACTACTTCTACTTCATCAAAATAGAGTATTATTTGTAGAGACTTTTGTCACAAAATAGACTGTGGTTATTGAATGCAGAGCCATCACAAAGGTCTCTGTATACTTCACTTGTCTGTTTTACATTGTTGCAAAAGACATAGTCAAAAACATCCTGTTTACTAAGAAGGGAGGCAAGGGACTTCAGTATAGGAATATACTGGAAAGAACACTCTTCGTGTTCCTCATTTTCACCTAGTGTGTATGTTTCTGGTTCGATCAAACCAGCACTATCCTTCCAATACCTTCTCCTTTTGTAAGTGGTATTTAAATCATCTCCCAGAATTTTATCCTGAAATGCACATTTCACATCCAATATGACTTTGTCGGGTACCTGATTATCTGACAGAACTGCAACAACTTTATTCTCAAGATACTGAGACTGCAATTGGGCTAGAGAATTAAACTGTTCCCTAATTTGTACTGCTGTTCTTAATGGAAGCTGATGCACTTCCTGCAAAGTCAACATACATTGACTATAGTGTCTCTTAAATGTTGACTTGAAGTCTACTTGGGCCAAGGAGTTTTCATCAGTTTGAACTTCACAACCAGAAACTGCATCATCTGCATTAAATGCATCCTTAGCTACCAGTTATTCTTTTCTCCAGCATTCTTTTAGGTTCTGAAGTAATTCATGAGCATGATTTCTGGTAATATGTGATCTAAAGGAGCTTGGAACAATGTACGTGCTTGTGCACTCTGCAAATGGACACTGAACTGAAAAACCACTTCTCATATGAAACTGAAGATGTCCATAAATCACTTGAAGATCCATCAGAGTGTTGCAATCACAATAAGGACATTTTATTTCAAACAAGTTGCTGTGACCTGTTTCTTGGTCACATGAATCAAACAATTCCTTATGAAATTTGACCATATGATTTTTTAGGTTTCCGAACTTTCTGTAGGTTGCTGCACAGCCATTTAGACCACACTGCATATGAAAGTTTATGGAATGAGAATGCTCTATCTGTATATGATAGAGAAGTTTTCTTATTGTATCTGTTTCAAACAAGGGACACTTTGAGCATGACAACATTGCTGGTACACTGCAATTACTGTACCTGACACCAAGTGATTAGAATGGCTGCAGTTGATGGCACTTGACAGGTTCCTTGATTAAATTTAACACCCGATGACACAACTCGGTGTTTCACCTTCAAGGACCTACATATGAAGAGGAATACACAACAAAGAATTTTTGTTATTTTGAAATAAATCAGCTTCTTGCAATTAACTTGGGGCATGAAATATTAGATTTAATATCCAGGTAGTTCTTCTGCTTGAAGTATTGCTTAAAAGCTTCCTAACATTCTGATAATAGTTGACCAAACATTAACTTTTACCTCAGACACCCTTTTCAAGTTGATCTCTTGTTACCCCAAATGAAATTAGACATGAACTAAAAACAATAGGGATCAGGGTTGTTTGTTTTAAATCACACTGATTAAAATCACTGATTTAAATTGCGATTTTAATCAAATGA
This sequence comes from Holothuria scabra, assembly GCA_037179385.1. Lineage (NCBI taxonomy): Eukaryota > Metazoa > Echinodermata > Holothuroidea > Aspidochirotida > Holothuriidae > Holothuria > Holothuria scabra. Next base: position 13,049,263 of record CM074179.1, read on the forward strand.
TTTTCTTTTTTTAAAAATCACTTACTTAAAATCACTTTTTGGAAAAACTATATTTTTGGTAATAAAAAAGTTATTTAGAGTTGGTTTATTCACTATATTCAACTGATTTGAACAAACAACACAGTTTAGGATAATAAAACACAACATGCAACCTTTACGATGCATGTGTTGACTCCAACTGAAATCATAGACTGTCAATCTTAGAGGACAAGTGAGATGTACGCGTATCTTTGAAAAATTCAACCCAATTCGCCATAAACATGAACATTTTACATGAAAATGGTGCAGAACTTCTTGAAGTACAGAAGAACCCTCAAACAGAAAGTTCTGTAGCCAAAGTATTATGTACACATACAGTATGCCAATTTCCTCAAGAGCACTCTCCTACTATTTGAAGAGATGAAAATGTCAGTTGCCCTCAGATTTTGATGATATCTAATTTGTGGTGTAAGCTGCTCATCTGGAGTTTATTCAAACTAGACATACAGTAACAGTATGAAATTCTTAGTCTGTGAACCAGAATGGGATTTAATTGTTATGGTACATTTCACCAACCTCTCCATACCAATCCCAGTGAAACCTTACCTTGTCCAAGGACTACAAATAATGAGAGCATGTTGTGATAAATGTACAGCGTACATTGGTACATTCTGAGTATTTTGTATGTACTACAAGGTACACTATTGGTTCTATCTAATGGAATCAATTTCCAATACAGAACATCTGTCAAACCACTGTGCAATGAGGTCAGCACGGACATGTAGCATATGCTCTACTGTATGTTCTGAAAGAATCATTGGTGTGTATTATTCAGTAGAACTTTTAATTTCAAACTGGGAGCAGAATGTGAATTCTTTGAATTTTCTTCCTTTGAAATCATAAATTTGATTTTGTATGCACAACATCTGCATACAATATTTTGACCACGTGTCCCATTTACAAGCCAGAAATGGATCAACTTGTATACTCGGTATATACTGCTGTGTTATTTTTGTTTAATTTTTTTGTTTATTTTTTTCAAATTTTTTGTTGCCCAGATGATAGGCCTAGATATTTTGGAAAGCTGAAAAATTCCTCTTGCTAGGTTTAGGAGTACATACTAACACCCAGGAACATTTTGTGACATTGCATATTTTAGAAATGTAAAAAAGTAAAAAAAAATCTGATTAAGATCATTAAAATCTGATTTTGTTTTGTTTTTTTTTAAAAAATCAACAACCCTGATAGGGGTCTTGGTTTTTATATTTCATGTGGTACATTCAATGGCCTTCTTCGGATATCAAATTTCCAAGCATCACAGGCTCACATACTGTGCACACAAACACAGGTGAGACCGCCGTTTACATGGATTCCTTTTCCTTTTGACATAATATTGAAAAGATCTGAACCACACATCATCTCACTGGAAGCAGGCAATGCTTCCACAAATTTTATTTACACTGAAAAAAATTCCGGAGTAAACCATTATCAGACACTATATGTACTTACAATTTTAACTGGTCGCCTGTAAAAGCTTCTGTCTTTCAAGGATTTATGAAATAAAGTCTGACATCCCACTTCTTTACCAGACACTGATTCATGAAGAATATGAATTCTATAAGCTGGAAAAATCTTATAGCCGGGTTTTCCAAAATCAAGCTGTCTGTGACATCTAGGTGTTTCTTACTACATTCATCTAAGCCCAGGGCATATTCTTCTGGCCTTAGAAATGCCACAGCAATGGTCATTTTCCTGAAAAGATAAATTTGTAACATAAAAACTTGTAAGAACTTTGGAAAGTAAAGAAATAAACAAACCCCTTAAACCTGTGTCTTCGACAGGTTAGGATGCCAACATTAAATTTTTGGACACCTCACAGAAAAAAAAAAAACTTGCAAAAAGGCCATGTGCTGTCACTAATGTACCTTCCAAGTTTACCATATTTTTCTTTGTTTTGCACATCACACCTACTTCACAATGGAATCATTCATTAATGTTTTTGGAGTAACTTGACTATACAAGTCCAGTATCCACAACATCCTATTTGTCAAAGGAGTGACATGCTCAAGGTCATGCAAATATGTTCATTTTAAAGATAAAAATATGGAATGCGAGTCGCGCGAAAAGGATACCAGTATCACAAATCATTGTGCAATTGACTACTGGAAATTAATCAAATGCGGTTTAACATTTTCCCTCATCAAAACACCAACTGTAAGCTAGAAAAAGGGGTTAGATCAATGGAATTCTGTTTATTCACCTTGCATACATTCTTTTTAATTTTAAGATTTTAGTTCCAGTTTAAATGATCTACCCTTCCAGCAATAGGCCTACATATAATTCTTTCTTCATGAAGGGAGAAATCATACTAAATCAAGTGCCGCAATATGATTGCCATAAGGAGGAGGTTTATTCAACCTTTGTCTTCATTTATAATTGGTGCACATTAATATATATATATATATATATATATATATATATATATATATATATATATATATATATATATATATTGATAATGTGAAGATTTCAAGAGGATCATGCATATTTACTTGCTTTAAATGTTACTGTATGTAAGCACTGCACTGCGTCCATTATATATTTAGTATGAGTCGGTCACTTAAAAAAATTAATTACTGACAAAACATATAAACAAAAGAAATATGTAATGAAAATTTGTTGGTCATTTTAACAGACATTGGTTATGCTTAATTTTCCTAGAACACATTTTGAGCTAGGCCTAGACTATTCTCAATCTCATATTTTGGACTTGCCTTGTTTGGCCAATTGATGGAAGTTTCCATTTAGGCTATATCACCATTGTTCATTTTTGTGCACAGTAATTGTTGGCTCAATGAACTGACTCAAGGTATTCTTAGTCTACACTACATTACCCCAGTTAGGGGTAATGGGTTGTTAGGCCTAAGGCCTAAACTGTTAGGTCGACTATACCAGCACTACTGGCCTACATAGGCCTACACAGGCCTACTGCAGTCACTGCACAGGCTATCCTATACTTTGTACATATGAACAGTAGTGTACGTACGTCAGTTAGTAACATTAGGCGTCGAAAAGACTCAGCCACTTGTACAAACCTTGTTGATTTGTACACTGCGCCCTGCTGTATAGGCTGCAGTAATACCTAACAGGTCTAACTTTAGGCTTAACTGAATATTTTTCTTTTTACGAGTAGCTAGGCTTATGACGAACTCAACTGTCTGTACAACATTCCATACTTGTCCTAAATTCAACTTGTAAGTCTTAACATTTGGCTAAAGGCCCAGCTGCCAACGACTATCCATCTTTTATACCACAGGCAGTACTATAGTTATATGGGCCCAACTAGGCCCTAGACTTAGTCTAACGTTAGTCATAATATAGGCCTAGGCCTAGCCACTATTGGAATAAGGCCTAGACTAGGGTCTACACAGGACATGCTAGGCCTAACGTTATGTGTACTAGCTTCATATAACGTTAGGCTGTCTGAGGTTTACGGCCACCCAATCGAAAGAATCTTGCCATATATCAAGTTTTATGGGACACACATATACAACCGTGACTTGCTTTAAGGGGAGAAAACAAAGAAAATTACGCTAGGAAGCCCCGTTACGATGCAGTTGATTTGATACCTGTTAAACCTTTAAGATGAGAAGAGCTTATCATCCTTCATCATGGTGTCGCGCGCTCAGATCCGATTCCTCTGAATGGCTATGTCTTCAAATGCGCATGCGTTCCTGTGAATAAACTAAAATTTGAGGAAAACTTTCCTTACATATCGTGTAACTTTCATCTTAAGGTGGAGTAATTCTTTCACTAAAAACACCAGTTCGTTTTTTCAAAAACGAATTCAGAGTATCAGTGGTCAATACCCTGAATTATCGATAATCCAATTACGGAACAAAATAAAACATTTAGCAGAAAGGAGGATTTTGCTTAACCAGACGAAATTTTAAACGTATTAATGAGGAAGAGGCTAAAACTTTGCTTTATGGATCAGTAATGGTTAACCTTTTTAATTGTGAATTTTTAAAGAAGATGTTCAAGTGGATAATGGTTTAGCGGTATGGACGGGAAACATTTACGTTTTGTTTTTACAGTGTACTAAAATAATTCCAACGGACTTTTCCTAACGAAAAAACTTTGCTCCAAAACTGCAGAGTTTAAACAGGTCATTTTGCTGACATGTCTCACTACCTTTAATGTGTGTAATTCTACGGACGATATCTACATTGTAAATTGTCAGATTTCCCTGGCTAAATTTTTACAACTTGATATCTTTGTACAATATTTGACAAATTTAGATCCGTATATGTAGAAAAGTACTGTTGAAAGCTGACGAGTACAAGAATATCTCCATCCATACTTTTTTCTTACTGAGGTTTAGTTAATTAATGAAATAAAGGACAAGAGCAGTCGTCCCAAATTGAGGTAGCTAAGTAGACTGTCTTGTTTCATGACTGGCTATTGGAAGTGATGTGACGACCTTTGTACTCCTCAAATGTGAAGTTTACTAAAAGTTACTGCTTGGTTTCCTTCCTTTATTTGAAGATATTTTGAACAGAAATAAGAAGACAAATGTAGGATTTATATGTTTGGGGCATGCTCTTGACCTTTAACTCTTCTCATTTCTATATGAAAAAATATTATGAACATTTCGAAAACCAGGATTGTAACTATTAATTTGTTACCTTGGGAGTCGCTCACTGACATCATTGGAATTATCTGTTCACATAAGAAAAAATTGAATGGAGTTATTTTTTTTTTTCAAAAAAGTACCAAACTGGGAAATTATGTACATGTCACCAATAATGATCTTCATCGTGATAAATGCGACATGAACACCATACGATCTGTTGTAACGTAACTATACGATCATTCGTGTTGCATTTTAATATCATACATTTCGTTTCACATAGTTATTATCGAGAATTGAGACGAAATCCGAATGTTGCTTATACATTTTAACAAAATTATAATGCTGGATAAAAAAATCGTTTTATTCCGTTTATTGGCTCATAAGAGTTCCATTAAACATCAATATGTCACATTACTATTTATACAAAATAGTTCAAAGTCAGCTTACATGAGTTACCTCCTCTATGTTTGTCATGAATCGCATCAGGCCATGTCCTGAAAAGAGAATTATCATTTTGAAGATTCAAGTAAATTTATTTATTCCCAAGCAAATTTTTAGGAGTTCATTTTGTGAAAAGACAAACAAACAAACAAATAAACAAACAAACAAACGTAGGATTTGTGTCGTCCTTTTTAACATGTTGATTTTCTCCTTAAAAAGCTTGAAATGCAGCAGCTAAAGAGCCATTGCACCTTCATAGACTTTCATCTCTAGTTTGATTAACAAATTCTTTTATCCCCTTTGATTTGGTCTTTTCTTACCAGGGAGCTGTTATGGCTCCCTGTTCTTACTGACACCTTGTAGCCTAATGATATCATGCTCCTTTTAAGCGAACTTCTTCCAGAAACAAAGGTCACTGTTAGCAAGTGGATATCAGTTTTTTGTGTGCTTAATGCAATTAAACTTGAAACATTTTTCAAGCCTAACAAAAATCACAGTTGCGACAATTTTCCGCATTTCAGGAAAGCTGTTTTTAACCTTTTGAAAAATTCTTCATTTCACACCTATTTGAATGAAAGTAAAATGGGGCGAAAAAACTACGAAAGTTTGCAATTGGCGTTTTCCCTGGGGCGATGCGCACCCTTTAATAAGAACTTTCCTAACTGGATAATGATATTCCTAATTCCTAACCTAATCCCAAACCTAATCCTTTACCCTAACAAAGAAAACAATCGATACAATACAATTTTAACAGCCAATTAAAAACACCTTGTTAGACAGTGCGCATCTACCCCATTTCCTCGACGATTGACAATATAAACGTATTGGACGAAATCCGAATAATAGGTTCTAAAGCTGTAGCAGACGACAGACCATTGCGTTCAGTACCAAATTCTATTGCATAGGTGGGGGAAGCGGGGGAAGGAGGGGGGACTTCCACGCTCCAATATTTTTTTATGAGCATGCCCCCAATAACTGAATGTCGCAAAATAAATTTTTCAGTTGCCTTATCACATTTCAGATATTCTTTGGCTCAATTATTCATTTTCATAGTGCAAAATTTGCAAAGGTTCCGGGGGGGGGGTCCGCCTCCTGGACCCCCACATTAACGGAAACGTATGGCCCCTAATTTAAAACATCTTCCGCCGGTTATGTATTTCATTCTTTAAGCTGTTTCAAATGCAAAACTATAGGCAGCTTAATGTCGACAACAGCATTACCGCAAAGGAGTAATAAATGTTAAATCCCCTTTCCTGACAACTCTCTGGACACACGAACCATGACACTGCATGCCTTTTGATCCTTTCGTCATTTTATAAACTTTCATATCTTTTTGTTTACGAGCACTCCTTCAATCAATCGTTAATCGAATGTAGTAAAGTGAAACCACTTAAACACTCCTAGAGGGCAAGACGTTACATAGGGCATAACGTTACATAGGGTTTACAATGGTAAACCCTATGTAACGTTATGCTCATAAATATGTATTATTATTTAATCAGACTGCTGCTAGGGGATTTAGCTTCAAAGATCATAAATGGCACACAAAACTATGGTATCATAACTCAATAAATCAATAAAGTATAGAAATGTGCTATTATTCAAGTACAATATACGCTGGCATAATCAGGGATTTTTAGCCAGATGAAGATCCGTCGAAACCATTTAGTTCATGTCAATCCGATTAGATTAACCCCACAACAAACACTTTAAATACTTTAATTGGGGATTATTGAACAAATGGGCTTTGAATTCCTTCATCTAGGAAACATTCTCCATACCAAAAACGATAGGAACAAAAATATAAGCAACTATGCTGTTAGGAAAAAAATTCAGGAAAAACATACACAGGAAAAAAAAAAAAAACCCAGATAGAAACGGCATTTAGTTAGTTGGTAAGTTAGATGGGGTTTGACGACACACCAACACAATGTGTCCCGTAGTGACACCAAGAGAGAAAGGGTAGCATTGTTGAGGTAAAACTACCTAATAGAAATAAAACTGGGGGGGGGGGGGGAAGGGTGGGTCAAATTCCACTAAAACCATAGCAAAGGCGGGGACATGTCAGAAACTTCTTCAAGTCGGCATTCCTTGAAAGAACCAAAAATAAAGGTGTTATATGTTTGTTGAAAACAAAATTTCTAGGTCGGGCACGGTGTACTTCTGGCGAATATTCGCGAGTATTCATAGCAGTCAATTAGAATGTGACCAACAGTGAAAGCACAGTCACAAGGTATATAGTATGGTCTTTCGTACCCTCATGTGTAGCGCCAGGATTCCCCCCCCCCCGGGGTCAAACTCGCGGACAGGGGGCAGCAATTCAAGGCCCGATAAAGTCTTTGGGTAAGTTCAAGATGGACGCGACTCAGCGGAGTTTTAGCTAGCAAAATTCTTTGGTTTCTTTGTAAAAAAAACTTAAAAATCTGGACTTTATTTAGAAGACAAATTTTAAACATTTTAAAAAAAATTTAGCTTTTTTATGACCATTCAAAAGTTGGGGTTTTATTGAAGAATCTGCCGTCGTTTGTGCAAAATAAAAAGTTGCAAGTTGATATACTGGGATGATCGTTCTCAAGTGAAATAAACGAAATTGTTGCAAAATTATCTCGGATTTTAACCTTATTTGTTACATTCTCGTGTTTCACGAATTGCAAGAGCGATAGGTACTTTAGGTTTCGGTTATTTCCACTATGATGGGCGGAGAGCATATTGAGAATCGAAATGCCTTTTCCGGCTAATGGAAAAGCATCACAAACATGAGGATCGTCTAGGACTCAATGATGTACCAGCCAAGGCCGTCTCACATCTAAGATGGAGAAGAAAATCAAAGTATACAGAAAAATGGTGTGCATCTAGATGAAGGCTCCCAGACGAAGTTGGATTCTCTCAACAACAGGGGGAGGACAGCCTTCCCCGACAAGGCATGACCTTTTGGATTGAAAACGGGATGAGCAAAGCTGGAAATAAGTGATTAAAAAGACTCAGATATGCATTAAAACTGCTTTACAAAAGAAAATTAGTTCATAAAGAAAAAAACTTCATAATCATCCATCTAGATACTTAAGTCCTTTACGTTAATTTTTAGGCCTCCCAGAAGAAAATTGCCGTCCTTCCCAGATGGGGGAGGAGATAGGACAAGGTAAATGGAATGAGGTTCAACCCTCTATTTGCGCGCCTCGGGGGTCGGCGGAAAAGCGGTCGTAACAAGTCCCTTTGAGGCTCTTGACCCTGCGACCTTAAACTACTACTGTCTCTCTCGTTATTCTGGCCGAGCGAATTTTCGGGCAGCTACTCACAGTTTCGAGCTCCGCGTGAAACAGTAAAGACGTGTGGGTGCGGCGCTTTCCGTCTGTAGCAGAAGTGCAACATTGGGCAGTGGATGGTCAATGGAGCTAAGAAGAAGTGATTGGAAATCGTTTACGTTATGTATTAAAATAGCATTTCAAAATAACAAATATGTTCAATATCACCCATCCAGTAACTTCAGTCATAGTTTGTTTGTTTGTTTGTTTGTTTTTTTTTTTGCTATTTTTTATTAGAATTAGGCCTCCCCGGAGAAACCATAGACCCCAATAACCCCCCCCCCCCCGCTAGCGCCACCCCTGCATTCCAGCGAAGTAAATAGGCATAGGTGAGGTAAGTATGGAAAGTAGACATTGGTGACGTCCGTCTGAGGGCTTCTTGAGAAAGAGTGCCGACTCTTTCATTTCTTCGTATGTTTACGTGACTTCGGACCCACTCAAGCACAATTTATTTTTGTATTTGAAACAAGTAACAAGTACGTGTAAGCTTCACGGAGAGCTGTTGTCGACATGTTTCTAAGCTTATTGCTTTCAGTGCTAAATAATTTGAATTGAAAGTGATTCTGTGAAGAAAATAAACTGGTTGCCCTCTGATGTCCTAATCAGATTGAATGCCATCTTTAGTGCCGATAGTTAGACAGTAAATAACGATGCATTATCTGGTAGTCTGATTCGCAAGGATGCGCCACGGCTTGACTGCACGGCCGCAACCCTGTTTGTGTCTTTAATGCCCTCAGTATAGAGCGCCTGATATAGATATTTATGTCTTATCTCCTTATAGCTGGCTTAAAGCTGTTTGTTACGTGGACCCACAAAGGACTTAGGGATAGGTTTTGTTAGCAATATTCACCAAAACTTGTGTAAACTAAAAGATGTGGTCTTCTACACATTTAAAGGCGTCTCCAAGGATCCAAGACCAATCAGCCTTTTGAAGTTGCCACCTAGGTATTCCCGTTCCGAACATTAGGTAGGTAATATTGATTCAAAGTGGACAGAGGTCACTTCCACAGTGGTCATCGTTGACTCCCCATTGAAGATCGCTCAGGATTGCAGGAGAACAAATTGAAAGATCGATTACCACATGCTATGCAGCGGCTGGGTAAAGGTAGGATAAAGAATTGCCTTTAAAATTGCATAGATTCCATGCAGCAACAACAGTTTCAATCACTGGGACCCCACGCATCACTTTGTGCACTGAAATCCACCAGAAGCAGAAATAGGACAGGTACCTGGCGGAGAAGAATATCCAAGTCATCTTGTGCCAGGTTGTACCTCTGTGGTATGTACAACAAACACACAGTAAAGGTGCGATGTAGCATAGCGCGGGTGTCGACAACTTGTCGGTTAGTGCTCAGATGGGTGGTGGAGTGTGAAACTATTTCGTTGATCAACATGGATGAACCCCAAATTGCTCTATTGTCAATGGGAAAACCTCAGTTTTGTTGTACATGCCGTACCCTTAAAACATGATATTGTCTGTGTCCCTAAGGAATGTTTCCTGAAGGCGAACTATAGAAGGAAACCAATCTGCTATGAAGCATTTGACCTCCTCGTACTTCGGTATAAATCCTCTGCAATTCTATTGGTTATAGAAACAGGTTCCCCGAGGGTCATTATTTGGAAATCTGTAGCTTTTTAGACGAACTGATGGGTCCATCTAGACTAGAACGATGAATCTAGCCGAGGCGCTTCATCAGCTCCTCCTCTTACCCCTCTCTCCCCTTTAACGCTCCAAATTTATCCAATAGTTAAATAGAGTCATCCGACCCTTTGCTCACTTTAGTCTGTATTTTTATCTTCGCTGTGTCTTAATTTGGCTTTTGTTCGTTCTGTTTTGGATTTCTGTTGGTTATTCGTTGGTTTCGGCGGTGGTTTAGGTTTCTTCAATTGTGGTTTAGGTTGTGTTTCGTTCATCGGATATGTTGTCTTCGGTATGGCCTGATATGATGTAGAGTACCCCGACGGTTTTGGAAATGCAGGTGTAATGGGCTTCGACAAGATGCTGTCCCTGAGCCAAGTCATATCAGTTTTGGTTCAGCAGATATTTTCGCAGTCCTCACAGCTCCAGTTTAGCTCTTGAGATTTAAAGGTGTCGTTAGCCTTTTTGAAGATGATGTTGTTTCCTCCATCCATTTTGGGCAGGTCTTGCTACTTTCAGGATGACAATTACAGCATCGTGGTGACTCCTCACGGGTTTCCCTGGTATGTCTCTCCTGTTCACAATTTTCAAAGGCTGCTGCCCTACTGCAATTTGACTTGCTGTGGCCATAGCGTTGGCACTTAAAACAGCGGAGGTTATGGAGGATGTGAGGCTCAACCATGACCTGCGGATATGCAATATGTAGTGTTCTCTGTGGATCTGGGGTGTTGAAGGTAAGAATGAAGGTACCGGTGGGCTCCTTATACCCGCACCTACCACTAAAATCCGTTGGAGATGGCTTACATGTTAAGGAACCAGGTTATCAAGAATATCTCATTTCTCGATGTCCTGGCTTCTGTTCACATCCTTGGAGGAGTTAGGTGACCTGTGAGGAGTCTCCCGAATCTGAACGTCCACTAATAGTTTCGTTTTGATTGGTTCGTTTGCTTGTGTGCTATGGTTGAATTCAATCAGAATATCTTCAGACCGTAGCTTCTTGACATTTTTGTTAATTTCGTTTTTTATGTCTAAACTATTACCTCACAATTGAATATACTTACATTTATTAAACAATTTGACGACTGTGAAGAGGTAGACACCAAGTGCCCATAAATATTCACACCGTTGAGACAGACAGACTTTCCCCCAATCGGGGTAATACTCATTTTCTCCCGAAAGCGGTTATCTCCCGAACTGTTGGGTGTTTTATTGTACGGACTATTTATCGAAAATGAAAAAGTTTGCCATTTTTAACAAATATTAGAGAATATGAATTTTGTATGATATGTGTTATCCTTACCGAAAATTAACTGGAAATGCAAAGAAAGTTTTGAAAAAAGTGAAAACCCCAGACAGCCGGAAATGGCATTTTCCAGGCTCGTAACTAGAAACAAAGCAGTCTTTATTTTAATTTTTTTTTTCGATATAAAATTTTCACTTCATATTGCCCTCAAACAAAGTATAATTTGCAAGCATGCATTGTTCCAGCTGTTGAGTAATCTGTTTCACCAAAACACTATCAAAGCGGAGCGCCATAAGTTGGGGCGGAGCGTAGAGAAAATTTGGAAAACATCTAACCCTCAGACCGTCGGACAGTGGTTTCATGGTAGATCTCAGAGAGTTGCTGTCAGTGGTAACTTCTCTTCTTGGAAAAAGTCACAAGTGGAGCACCACAGGGTTCTGTCCTTGGCCCACTTCTTTTCTTAATTTTCATCAATGATATTGATAGTTCTCTTACATCTCGTTTAAGTAAGTTTGCAGATGATACTAGGTTTATAGGAAGATTAGCATTTTGGATGATGTCTTACTGCTGCAGAAAGATCTGGATAGGTTATTTTCTTGGTCTCAGACCTGGCAAATGTCTTTTAATGCGGATAAGTGTAAGGTCCTTCATTTTGGTCCTAACAGTTTTAGCTATGATTATAACGTGAATGGTAGTGTTTTAAGTAATGTCACCTTTGAGAAAGATCTAGGTGTTGTGATTACTGGGGATTTAAAGTCATGAAGGCAGTGTGCAGCCACTGCTGCAAGGGCTAATAGAGTGCTTGGATCAGGGAGATTACACCTCCCTGCTTGGATTGATCAAGAGGAATTTCATCAATTGTAGTAAGGATATTGTACTTAATTTGTATGAGCAGTTGGTAAGACCCCATCTTGACTATGCAGCCCAGGCTTGGATCCCCTTCTATGAAAAGGACAAGTTTCTTTTAGAGCAAGTTCAGAGGAGAGCCACTCGCCTTATACCTGAGGTGAGAAATTTACCTTATCATGCTAGGCTTAAACATCTTGGGCTTACCACTTTGAAGCTGAGAAGGAGTAGGCGGGACATGCTCCAGGTTTAAAAGTTTTTTTTTTTTTCTGAAAGGAATCCCCTTTTGACTTGTAGTTATTTAAGGGTTCAAAGTAATTCTCGGGTGCGTGGGCATTGTTAAAAGGTGGAAAACCTTTTGCAAGGCTTGACATTAAGAAGTTTAGTCTCTCCCATAGAGTTTTCAACGAGTGGAATTGTCAGCCAGATTGGGTAGTTAACTCCCCGTCATTTCACTGCTTTAAGGTTAACATTGACAAGTTTTTCCATGACAGTGGCACAATCTCATTATCTGGGGCTGTTTTCAAGCTTTGGTGGTTTGACTTTTGATTAGGACTTGGACTTCAGGGCATCTAAAGGGGTCTTGGCCCTCCTCTGCCCTTCAACCTGTTATGTTATGTTATGTTATGCTATGCTATGCTATGCTATGCTATGCCACGCCACGCCACGCCACGCCACGCCACGCCACGCCACGCTATGCTATGCTATGCTCGGCTAGGCTAGGCTGCGCTACGTTACGCTACGTTACGTTACGTTACGTTATGTTATGTTACATTGCATTTCCCAGACTTGTTACTGGAAATGAAGCAGTCGCTATTTATGAAAGTTTCATTTTAATAGAAAAAATTTACAATTTACAATTAACAATTAAATTAAATGGTCTTGTCTTTTTCTCGGTGAAAAACTGTGAAACCGAATTGAAAACATACCCACTTTTATTTACTCTACTGAGACTCCTGGCTGTATTCAATTGCAAGGACCACTTTATTTATGAAATTTTCCATGTGACTACCCGAACTCCCGGCAATTAATGATTTAACTTCCGACGTCTTTGGAAATATGTCACGTTACAACGAGGTGGCTTCAAATGAGTTTACAGTCAGACTTATCAGGACAGGATACATTCCCACACTTCTGTTAATCATTATGTATAACTGAAAACGGCCTGGCCGATTGTCATTACCGTTGCTCGAAGTCGGCTGTCGGGACAGGACAGATGTCAAACCATTTGGGCACTGCATGCACCTGAACAAGTTCTCGTCCGTTTTGTAAGGAAAACTAGTAAAGCAAAATCAAGACGATCGTCCGGGGACTAACGTTTATCGGGCTTACATCTTTTATCGTGGGCCTATAGATAAAGGCTCTCCGACGAAACCGGATCTTCTCAACGACAGAAGAAAGACAGCCTTAAGCGACGTGGGTATGGCCCCTGGTTCCCCGCTGTGGCCACTCTTGGTTACGTCTGCACGTGGGATTTCCATCTCCCTGGTTTGCAACACAAATCTTGGTTATGAGTGACCTTTCGTGCACGGATTTAAGATAGGACAAGGTACATGCAATGAATTTTAACAGAGCTATGAACTATGAGATATGAGAGGTAATGGAAAATCGATTCCGATATGTATTAAAGTAGTGTAATAAAAGAAAAAATGATGTTCAAGATCATCTATATGTAATCCTGTCTTAACGAGAAAGGGAAATTTTTCTGAGCGTAACATTTCCTTCCTGTCAAAATTACGCAATACACTTTTGTTTCTGATATAAAATTAAACAAAATTTAACAAAAGATAAAGTACTCACATGTCCATTAAATATGTTACAAAAATATCTATTAAATTTTCGTAATAAAGTTGGAAAATAATTTGCATGGCATGCAACTGTTTTAGTAATTTTGGTTGCTTTCGAGTTGTATTTGTGTCCGGAATGAGCCATTATGACGATCCTGTGTGTGTCATTGCTTCTAGGGAAATGGCTACACCACGTTATCCGCGTGATCTGATGTAAAAAATTTGTCCTGTTACCTTTTTGGTCTATTACGATACATGTATGCAATCCGGAAACTGCGAGGAAGGGAAAGTTTTAAAGGTGTAATTTTTTCCGCTCTGATATTATTACATTATACCATTTTCGTTTCTTGTTTATAATTCAACAGTATAAAACACTCAAATAGACGGTCCATGCGTTACAACAGTATCTAATGTCGAATATATTCCCTCGAAAAAGTTGTCAAATGGTTTTGATGGCGGGCACCTGTGCGAGTAACTTTGGTAAGAAACTGCAGAATAAACATTTTTCATAATTTCATTTAAATTAATGCGAGCTATTTCTATATCGTCCGTTAATAAATCATCTTAAATAAATTTGGTTGCAAAGCGATATTGTTGCGATGTTAAGACTTAATTGCCTAATTGATATGAAAGTATTAATGTACTTTATTACACCGGCTATTAGACTAGAATTAGATGCCATCTGGCTCTCGTGCGGGAGATAAAATTCTATGTTTTGCTGATTGCTAGCAATATAAAAAAGGTAGGGTAGAGTAAAAAACGTTTCTGACGCTAAGGTTTCTGACGTTACTCTAAGTCTGTGAACATTTTTAAGGGGACACAAAAGCACAATTTGTGTCTTTAGGTGAAGAATTTGTTAGTTTGAAATATTTTGCCGCTTGAGGCTCATTAGACGACCAACCTAGACTGGTCTCTATTGTCTTTCTCGCATTCTCTGTATAAGTCGGGAATGCTTAAAATAACAGCTTCCTGGTTTAAGTCAGTAGCTTTATTAAGCTGTGGGCGGTCTTGGGCGGTCTGGATTTAAATTTTTTTAACTGCTTTTATAACTTATATATAACATTGGGGAAAGTATTATTGTAAACCTGTTCAGTTTTCAGGTTTCTCGAACTTTGTTTTAACAAAATTGTATTTTAGGTATTTGTCTTTTCCTAGGGGACTGAAGGTTTCGAAAAACAATAGTTCTGTACTGTGTCAAGAACGAAGCTTGCGAAAGTTACCAAATTTAAGACCCGTGTCTTTGACTATGGTTGGTGGAAATCACTGCAGAATATAAATACTAGCCTTATCTCTATTCATGCAAAGAAATGTAGGGGTATGTAACTCCCTCCCCGCCCGTTTCAAAAATCAGTTGGAATTATAGTTCCAAAGAGTGGATTGTTAGATTAAGGTATTTAATTTACTGTTGAATCATTAAATTTGTATTGCAGTATTTAGTCCATTGACACGGACTCGGACTGCAAAACATTATTACTAAGGAATTATTTTACATCGTCTTGCACAGTTGTTATTCGATACTTAATATGAAAAGGTAAAAGCCGTTTACGGTAGTTAACATACTTTTTCAAAATCTGTGCAAAAGAAAGAGAACAAATCCTAAACATTGGTTTGGTAACTTAATTGTTTAAGCGTTCTACTTAGTATGTTGAAACTACCCAGTCATTTTACACGACGCCATTTGCCCAATAAAGGTTATGTTATAATATACAGCATTATTTTCTATAAGGATAACCTAGGAGGTAATGCCCTTGATGTGACATAAACAGCAGTACCCTGGAATAATATCCTGCTTCTATGTACAGCTTACAGGGCTGAGTGGTTATCAGGAGGGCCTAATTATTTTGTAAACCTTCACTCTGGTAGAAATCATGCTATCCTTTACCTCTCATATTCACAATTATTGTACTACCTTTTGCTCAATTCGATTTCCTTTAACATGGATCCAGATATTTGGAGAACGGGCTGAAAGACATCTCAGTGGCATCAGGGAACTGTTACGGAACAGCTCCCTGGTGGCATTGACGGTACAAGAACAATGCGCAAAGTAGTCCATACAAATGGCGGTTGGTCAACATCAAAGTCTACAATTAGTAGAAAGACAAATTTAGACCGTTTAAAGAAAAAACGGAGGACTCAAGGAACCTGGATTTGTTGCGTATTTAAGGAATCTTTTGGAGACAAAACTCCCTGCCTTTAAAATTGAAAAAAAAAAAAAAAAAAAAAAAATCAGTTTGAGAGGGTAAAATCTGTTTTCCCATAGCAAATTCTATTCGGAAGATATTTGTTTTCAAAGCAATGTATTTTTTACGTAAAGTGCATTATGGGAAATCTTTGAAGTCACCATGGAACGTTAGTATATATTGCCATATATGAAGAATGTTGATGATGCTGCACTGAGTTGTAAGCAACAAATTTTTGATCGCCCATATTGTGAAGCATAATTTCAGGGCTAAGTGGAACGATATTCAAACATTCCAACAGTATCAAATTTGAAGACAAACAGGACATACAACCACAAAAATGTAAGAGAAACCTGAAATGGTGGATCCATTCTTCATGTGACTCTGTAAAATATATAATAACTCCTTGCCATTAAAATATCTTGAGTAAGAGTCAGGATATTACTACAGGGCCTGGAGGACATGATGTGGAATATTTTTTTCAACATATTACATTCTAGAAAAAATCCTCCTGAAAATGCCGTTTAAAATTGAAAAAAATTCAATGCGTTAAGTTGCTGTGCAGATTATATCATTTAATACTGTATAAAATTCTACTTTTCTTATTTGGTAAGAAGTCCTTTGATTAAAAGGGAGTGAAACCATCTTCAGAAGTGGGGGGGGGGGGGGGACTTTTCACCATTCCACCATTTTCGAGGCAGTGAAGCGACAGACCCCGAACGCGCTTGCGGGGGATGTCCCCTTCCCACGGTGAGAAATTGTATTTTGTAACGTGAAAATATGTGTTTTGGTGCATACTTTATAATTATATGGTATTTTGTATGCATAAGCAGACAAAAAAAAAATCATAAAAAAAATTAAAATAGGAGACGGATAGGAAATCTCAATTTTTTGTAAAACTTTAACGTGTTTGCAACCATGTTTATTTACAACCATCTTTACCTAGCCGTTTCATTTGCGTGTTTTGGCAAAGGTTTTCTTTAACGTTTTCCAGACAATTAATTTGAAAGAACCGAATACTTTGCGTCTCACATTCGCGTTATTATTGATGAAATTTTCAGCATAAGTTGAGGATTAATGGCATATAATTTGTCCCTATGCACTTCACACATGAGATGGTTCAATCGAGAAAGCTTCATTGTGCTTCTGAGCCAAGTCTTAATTCGTCTCAGTGCACTGAACGTACGTTGAACTCTGCATGAAGTAGCCGGAGTAACTTACGACAGTCGCCACAGACGTTCAATTTCAGGAAACACTTTCCGTACCTAGGGTTCCATTCTCTTAAATAGTTGGTGATTATCTGATATATTTTGAGTAATTCTTACTCGACGGAAAACACATGAATATCGATGGGCTACCAACTGGTATAATAACACAGTAAAATTCGACGATGTCGGCGTTAAGTCAGGAAGTGAACATTCTATATTTTAATCTCTGGGGCCTAATTTATCACAGATTTTGTTTCCATCCCTTTTTAAAAGAGTAGGAGGGGACTTCTTGGCGATGCCCCCCCCCCTTCCAAAACGGGAGATACCCGTCTCCCCGCCCACCTATGATCCACGCCCATTTTTCATTATCCTTCCCGTGAAACAATCAACTGTGACAGGAAAATGTCCTTTATAGTATCTGTGGTGAGTGTGATTTTGTTTTTATTTTGAATAAGACGCGTTGCTCACATTTGCTGAAAATGTACCTCAAGTCTAGAAATTTAAAATTATAGAGGTTTTGCAGGCCCGGATCCAGACATTAAAAAAAAAAGGGGGGGGGGGTGAACTTAAAGAAAGAGGGTAATAGGGACGTACGGTTATTCTTTGTCTGATATCTCAGTGGCTTAGGAGGCAATATAACAGTATGTTGGGGGAGGCGATTTTGGGCCATGTACCTCTCCCTACCCCCATTGAACAAAAGGAACATTTTTTATGCTAAATCTTTCGCTTTTTCTTCGAGCAAGAACTTTTTTATTTAATTAAAAAAATATTATTTTCTTAAGTTTGAAGAACACTATTGTACTACACACGTCTAAACTTTGGGTCCTTTTACACATTTGTAAATACACTGGTAAAAAATTTCTCTGTAAATTTACATAATTTTTATGGCAAATTTTTTTCCAACCAAATAATGTTTTTTTTTACAGCCAGTCTGTAATCATGAAAAAACATTAAGGGTTTGTTTTTTCTTTACAGTTTTTGCATGTAAATTAGTTTACAAAAGTCTACTGTAAAATCGAATTACAGAATTGTTCTGTTTTGTTTACCTTAATTTTATGTGAATTTACAGCCTACTGTTTTCATTCCCGACGTTTAAATATTTATTATAATATCGCTTTTATACCTTTCATATGTTATTACGTAACATACACTTCACCATTACGTAGATCAGGTATTTGCTTACCAACGTAATGTGTCGTTAGGAAGTTGTTTTCAATCAAAACACATTGAGGATGCTTTGTTGTCATATTGTTGTCAAATAGACTGCTATCTCTAGGAACTTTGTAATTGGAAAGTCACATTTTTTGTACAATATAATAATTGTTTTTAAAATAAATATGACAAAGAATGCAAATACATTGGTTGCAAACATTTCCAGACAAGGTAAACAATAAGTTTATCACTTCCTGATTAAAAAACGCCAAAGAAGATATTATTCAAAGCAACAGCAATCCTTTTGTTAGGAAAATGCCTACAAAATAAGCTCCACCCATTTATGCAAAATTAGATTTACGTCATAAAGTGGTAAATTTACAGACTCTTTCAAGTAAATTTGTGAAACGTTTTTAATTTGCTCCGATCAAGTGCATGAGCACCTGTGGCAATTAGTTGACATCAGTATACCAATTGTCAGTGCTCTGAAATTAGGGCCTTACAATTTCTTTTTACTTAAAAATGTGTGACAAAACACCAGTTGTATGATACTTATAACTAAGAACGTAATAACTAAGTATGCTTTTATAATAAATATAAGTTATTTTTCAAATAGGGCCATAAATTTGCCAAAAATGTTTTTTTTAACTGAAACTTCGCAGAACGATGCATGTTATATATTGAAAATTTTCTGGCTATTTCTTATTTGTTTGTTTGGGCTTATTTTTGTTTCTTTTTCAGCTTAAAAACAAAATGAATGTTTGTTAAATGACAGTATATTTATGTGAAATCAGAAAAACACAAAATACTGTTAAAATTTCTGTAAATTTACAGAAAAAGTTTTACAAAGCAGTAAAATTTGGTTAAAAAAGCAGACAGAAATGGTTTTTCAAATAAACAGAAAATACATGTTAAACAACCTTTTTTATTGTAGCAATACAAAGTGTCTGTAAAGATACAGAAAATCTCTATTAAAAGTAAAATACAAAAAGTTTAAGTTAAAAAAAGTCTGTAAATTTACAGAAATTTTTAACAGTGTATGAAGGTTGTATTGCAAAAAAATAGTTTAGATTCAGGGTTTCCTGTAAGGATATTTGAATATTTGGGGGACCATCGAAGAATCTGCGTTTCCTTTAAGCATATATCTGAGATAGTATGTCAACTGAAGATCGTTGTTGGTACATAATGTTATCTAAGGAGTGCGGAATGTGGCTTCTTGACGACATTCAAAAAGCTCCCGAAACTTTGTTATATTTTGTAGAGAAAATATTTTAAAATTAAAAGCCTTAACTCAAGAAAATTTTAGGGAAACGGCACTGTAGCGGCTACTAGAATTTCATCACACTGGCTGCTTTATGAGTGACCACTTACTGTGTAAAGGGTTGCAGGTTGAAGCGCGTGGGAAAATTTGCCTTTTAAAAACTTATAGTTACAAATATGAAGCTTTTATTTAGGACGAATCAGGAATTTTATGAAAGAAAAGTTGGGAAAACCGCACTGTGCTTGACTGCAATATAGTTGCCGGTGTCTCTTGATGATGTGGTGTCAAATCAGGTAACATCCGATTTTGTAATTAACAGAGCTCGGGAAAGTTTACCAAACTGAATTATGAGCGAGGAATGATGCATGCTATATTGCATTTTGCAAGAAATTTTGCCTTTTTGAGATTTGGGAAATGAAAAAGGGGTTTCCTGACCCGGGAAGTGAAGGGCGGAAGCATGCTTCAGCTCCCTAGTTTTTATCTGTGAGCGGTCGCCTCCCAGCTTCACGCTTCTTACGCCGATGGAATATCTAATTCTGCCCGAAAAACTAAGCGGAGCGCCACCATTTGTCGGAGCGGAGGGTACAGAAAAATTGGAAAAATCACGACCACTTATTAGACAGCCGCATGACGGCATGTCCCACCGACTTGTAAGTAGAATCTAAGCAATCATTATTTTGAGCTTTAGTTGGCAATAAAATTTGAACTTCAATAGAACAAAAATGAGTAAGTTATAAAATGGTCAGAAAATCACCAGATAAAATGAACCACTAACATTGGATGAAATGATAATGTAAAAAAATTAATCGTCGAAAAATGAGCTGGTATAATTCAGGGCATTCTACAAACTATTTAACTTCCTTGCGACATAAGATTATGATAGGCATAAATTCGAGCAATTTCATTGACAGGCAAAAATCCCTTCTGAACTTCAAGAGAGGATGGCAATACAAAACATACCGGCCACAAAGCCTTTACAAGTTTCATCGAACTTTACAAGGATCCCATGTGGTTGGGCAGACCGATTAGCTGAAACAAAAAAAATAACAAAAAAAAAAAAAAAAAAACCAATCAAAGTATAGCCCAATACTGCCACACTTTAGTATGTTAGATTTTATTTCAAAAGATAGCATATATGGCGCCAGATTGCATGTAAGGATACCAAATTTGCAAGGCTCCTCAGTGTTGCCAATTTTCTTTTAATTCGTAAAAATGGACAAATTTGTTCAAATTACAAACTTAATTTTTTAAAGGTAGCCTCTATCTCCCTGGTGGCACAGATCACCTCTAAGGACATCTAACTTTTTAATAATTATCAAAAGGGAGGGGCCAATCCCTTAGACTATTACTCCGGCCGGCATAAACGTTCTACACGGGGATAGGGGAGTGCATTAAAATGTTACATTAGGTGTACAATCTAAGATTTCATTTGTCGCATTTCTTGTATTTTTCGCTCAGTCATGGATAATAAGCGGTGCAAGTAAGTGCCCGCTGGCAAATGGTATGCTCGAAATAAACAGTAACAAACACAGTGCCCACAGTCCGCCCACTCAGCGCTCGACGTTACCACACAAACTTGCTGTTAACGATTGACCCTTGAACTCTTTTATAAAGAGAAATGTATGAAATGTTGTCTTTACGAGAAAGGGAAATTTTTGACCATGCACCTCACCCTACCCCATTGACAAAAAGATACATTTTTATGCTATTTTTTTACTTTTCTACGCGCAGGAACATTTTTTTTTTTTTTTAATAAAAAAAAATGGTTTTTATCCTAAGTGTGAACACTGCCGAACGTAATTTGCGGCGCGTGGAGCTGCGCGCCAAAAATTTGGACTTTTTTTACAAATTTGTAAGCATGGAGATTGTATTGCAAAAAACAGTTTTGATCCAGGGTTTCCTGTAAGGAGATTTAAATATTTGGGAGGCTATCGAAGAATCTGCGTTTTTTGTTAGCGTATATATGAGATAGCATGTCGACTTCATATCGTTGTTGTTACATAATTCTATCAACAGAGTGCGGATTGAGGTTTCTAGGCGACATTCAAAGAGCTCCAGAAACTTTTGTTTCCACTTTTAGACAAAATATTTAAAAATTAAAAGCCTATATGGAAGAAAATTTTAGAGAAACGGCACTGTAGCGGCTCGGAAAAGTTAAGCACTGACTGCTTAATGAGCGACCACTTACTGCATTAAAGGGACAATCCTCTCACCCCAAACTACACTTCTAGTATAGGGTAACAGAAACTCTCAATTGCTCAGCTCTTTGATTGACTGCTAATTCAAACAATGCAGAGCACCAATTTGAAACTTATATTACACAGCACGAACTGTTCTGATAATGTTTTGATTATACATTGAGCTTTCTATATTCACCCTAAAGCAAAAAAATGAGATTGTGTCTGGAGGAGGGTGAATTTCAGACAATTCTGGGAGGGGCTTAATTAAGAAGGTTAGGAGAATTGGTACTGTTTGGGATGAGAAAATTGGGCCTCCAAGGGTTGAAATTTAGGGCGCGCGAAGGGCGCGGAAAGTTTTGCCTTTTTAAAATTAATAATTCCAAAAATGGAGCTTTTTAGAAAAAAATGGGAATTTAATGGAAGAAAATTTGGGAAAACCTCACTGTATTTGACTGGTGTCTCAAATTTCAAATTTCCGAATTTTTCACCTTTTCGAGCCACGGGGCAATCGCCCTATGCCTCCTCTAGGTATGTCACTGCTCTGTAACATTGAACATTGATAATATTTTGACACTTCAATAACTAAAGAATCCATCTACTCATAGGTATCTGATAGTAGGTAAGTGAGGGCATTTGGGTACGGTGGTTTCCTGCCTGCAATATGGAGTCTTGCTCGAAACACTATCTTCATTTGGTGCGAAGCGTATAGAAAAAGTGGGAAAAATCGCGACCCCTCAGACAGCCGGAAATGCCGGGTTTGGCAGTAGTAGCCAAGTTTTCGGATTTTTCCTTCAAGTGTGAACACCACTGAAGTAGGGACCTATTGCGGCACGCGAAGCTTTTCCCCTTTGAAATAAATAAATGTAGATGTGGCGATTTTGCTGGAGAAAGCTTTGGATTCTGGGTTTCCTGAAATGAATTTTAAAGAGTTGGGGGATTACTGAAGAATCTGCACTTTCTTCATATATTTGTGGTAAATCTGAGAAAAATTGCACGACGACTAAATCGTTGTTGCTACATATGTTATGTAGGGCCTACGAACCGACACTCCCCGATGAAATTTTAAAAGTTTCCCAAACTTTGTTGTCCTTATGAAACAAAGTATTTCAAAATCAAGAGCTTTTCACTGAAGAAAATTTGGAATTTTGCAACAGACAGTTAACAAAAATAGCAACGCATCTGCCGGTGTTGATGATGTGGTATCACATATGGTACATATCCGATTTTGTCATTTCCAGAGCTCGGAAAAGCTTAGCAAACTGAGTTACAAGAGAGAACTAATGCTTCCTATTGTGTAGTTTGCGGCGCGCAAAGCGCGCTGGAAATTTTGCTTTTTTTTTTTGAGATTTGGAAAAATCAAGAAAGGGGTTCTCAGACCCTGGAAGGGGGGGAGCATGTTTCCGCCCCATCATTTTTCACTGGGGGCTGCCCCCAAAGCCCATGATTCCTACGCCTATGTTGGATCCTTTTTATTTATTTATTTTCAATTTTGAGCTCAGCAATATGTTTTATATTCAATTCCATGAATTGAAAAAGCTGAAAATGCTTTCATTTTGCATGAGTTCGATATATACCAAAAATTTTTGCTGACGGAAGTTAAAAATAAATTTCAAAATCCTATTCGGCAAGAGTAGCAAGAAACGCTGCGTGTATTCTCAATAATTATATTCACACCTTCTCATAACAAAGGGTCAATAAGGCAAGAAGCATTCAAAAGCATTTATTACTTAAAGACTTTTTGGAGCATCGACTGTTCTCACATTTTCTTTCAGGTTCAGCTAATTGCGTTCATTCGATGCAAAATGGACTTGCAATCGGTAATTCTGTTAGTCATGGGAGGAGGATCTCTGATACTATTCAGCTCACCTTGGGAGCTGTTTTCATGGAGATCTTCTCGGTCGGTCTGGCAACATCTACAACAACAGAATTTTCGTGGAGCAGGACTATGAGGTGCCGTATCGGCCAATATTTTATAACATAAATATATTTAGGTTATGTTATAAACTCAAAATATATTGATTATAGTTCCAATATATTTAGGTTATGATATAGAATGTCCAATATATTTAGGTTATGATATAGAAATTGATATAAATGTGTTATATTATGAATCCAATATATATAGATTATATTACTACTCTATTTAAATAGGTTATGAGTAAACTGTCTTAGTTTACGAGTAATCCATTATAGTTTATAAAATTGCAATATATATAGGTTATGACTGGAAATGCAGCTCGAACAAACGAATGGCGTTACGTCACGAAGATAGGCGTGATCACAAACGGATGGGCGTGACAGTATGTACGAAGGCGGGATCATATTTTTGTTCTAGCATCTCGAAGAATTCAGTGAATTTAACAAAAAAGAAACTTGCTACAACTAGATTTACCGAACTTAAGATTTCTGTGCCCTTGTGGAGACGCTATATAGCAGAGCCCGTGGCTGCCAAGAGAGTAACTAGACAAAATCGAGAAAGATATGGACAGTTTGTACAAGACAGTTGTGCGACCCTCAAAATATGTGCCGTATACGGTTTAATAACTAAATAATCCACGGCGATCCAGGGGGACCTTCGGACATCACCCCAATATTTCAAGAAAACGCCCATTGGATTTTAATTCCATACCGTAGCCTCCGTAGGCAGTAATTGAGTGAAAATGTGGTATTGTCCTACACTACTGAAAACAAGCGCCGCCAGCCTTTACCACCGAAAAAGGAGGACTCGCTACTTTTACTATTTGGAAGACAAATCAATAGAGAACAGGGTACAGTAAACATCTTTCCATACTTACATTCGGGCCTGGTACATTACTCAATGGATCATGAAGGGCCTAGGCCTAAATGATTGTAGATGGCGGTGTGGCAAGCGCGGTTTGAAGACTGGCTTTTGCTTCGGAAACGCGAGTTCGGGTCCCACAAGATGTCAAAATTTTTCTTTTTCCTTTTTTTCCCTTTTTCGTGTTAGGGCTTTCTCCTTTTTTTCCTTTTGTCTTTCTTATCCTTTGTAACAATGCCAAACATTATATCTTCTTCGTGCCGCGACGAGGTGCATGAGGGATTAATAAAGAAACCCTGTTATCTTTTGTTTTGTGTGTACAAGCATGTGCTCAGGCAGTCAGGACGTAAATAACCCATAACCTTATAATCTAACCCATAACCCTAACCAAAGTCCCAAATCTCAATGAGTCGGGGGAAAATGTGACCAGTGGCGCGTACTCAGGGTTTCACTCTGAAGGAGGGGGCATGCAGTTTGCTGAGGGATCGCTGGTCTGGTCAGGGACTAAGGGGATATCCGCTCCCCTTACTTTTGGAAAATCTGGGTGTCCTTACATGTAATCTGGGGCTATGTTGGCCTGTGCTAACTTTTGCAGTTAAATCTAGAGTTGGCCTATCACAATTTGTGCGTATTCTTTGGAACAAAAGAATTGTTTTCAGCGAGGGTGCTTTGGGGAGACAACGCCCCCCCCCCCCCCACCCACCCTTTGAATTTTTTTGAGAAATTGGGTGTCCCTTCATTCATTCTGGTGTCACATATGCTATTTGAAGTAAAATTTAAGTACTAACAAAATTATGTATTTTTAGGATAAAAAATAGCATCCGCCGGGAGGGGCCTGGCCCAATGCCTCCCATGCGTACTCCACTAAATGAGACTAGGGATGGGGGACTAATGAGATGAGAGACTAATGAATGAGGCAAGGAGACTAATGATACGAGGAGCTGATGAGACGAGGACTAATGGGAGAAGGACAATTAAGATTTGGGTCTATACAATTTTGTACAGAGCCGTGACTTTGTAAGAACAACTACTTCTAGGAAACCATGATCTTTGAGGTGGGACCCTGGATCCCCGACCTGGAGCCAGAAGCTCTCGCTTTGTGCTCAGTTTCGCACTGCAAGCGAAAATGTTCATTCCCAACATTTTCCTTTGCCCTTTGTTTGCTGCCCCCCCCCCCTTCCCCAAAAATTGATATTGTAGCGCTGCCACTGCTCTCTCACTCAAGACAATACTTATTCTTAGACTGCATTTGTGTTGCATGCGCATGCAGGTATCAGGTAGTCAACTAGATGGGTGAGTTCCGCACTGCCGGACTCTGTCGGACTCGGATCCCGGCTGATTCGAACACAACTTGGACTCGAGACCATCTGTACTGGGCTTGACTTGGACTTGGAACTTCTGGACTCGGATCCGGCTCAGGACTCGGGGAATTTGGACACGACTCCATCCCTGCAAAATAAAGAATGTTTAGGTTCTGCTATACAAGCCTGGGAATGGCATTTCCGGCTGTCTGAGAAATAACAATTTTATGAACACTCCGTACCAACTGCCTATAGCGCTCGGCTTACTATAGTCTTTCGGACAGCATCGAATTGTTCAGGCAAAGAATGTTCTGTCCCACCAAAGTTAAATGGCCCCTAACTCTTATAACGGCCCATACCCTCTCATGGCGTCATACACAAACTTAAAACTAGCGACGCAAGTCTTCAGTGAATAGCTTTGATCACCTGGGACATAAATAGGGGCGGCGCCACCAGCATGTGCCCCCCCCCCCCCCCGTCGGAGAAGGTCGGCGATTTCGTCGGGGAGGACTTAAAAAATAAAAAAATAAAAATAAAAAAACCTAAAAGGACTGAAGTTACTGGGTTGGTGATATTGAACATATTTTTGGGTTTGTAATTCCATTTCAAATCAGTCATAAAATTACAACATATCCCCAATATGAGCTTCAGATTGTTAAAAGTGGCAAAATTTTCCAGTTTCGATGTATACTCATTACAACAAATAACCAAAGCCACCTGCACTGTTAATCACCCCAAGATTTTACCTAATTTTGCTCTTGAAAGGCATATCACTTAATAAAGAACCTAATTTTATCATTATAACCTTACACAAAACAAATTTTCTGCAATATAATAAGCTCAAAATGTTCTAATCTTCGTTCAAAAAGGGAAAAACTTTTCGGGCAAACTTCTAGTCTCGTCTGGAGACCTAAGTACGTAGGTCTAGAACGAATAAATGCACCCTTCAAACTCCAGAACACAGGGCTGGAAAAATGGACCTCCCTCAAGTTGGGGATGGTCGTTCGAACGCTCCGACCCCCTGGCTACAGGCCTGACATTTAGGAATTTTCTGAAAAACCATGCCATTTATTCTTCAGATTTAAAGGACTGTCCGATATTTTTGCCAAATTCCTGCCCGAATTTAGATTTTGGGGAAATTTGGGGACAGCCTTCCCCGCCCCGTCTCGTACGTCACTGGGTATTCCACTCCACCCAACATCCTGGTAGCATTCCCATATGGACCCCATATCGACAAACACAGGGGTCCCATATACCTTTTGCACCCAAGATCCATATGGGACCCATATGGGCCAGCCCAGGTAACCCATATGATGCATATGGGATAGTGCTGGGACCAATTGTGGGCAATTGCCCCATATGGGCATAAGGGCATACCGGGCTGGCCCATATGGGCCCCATGTGGGTCTTGGGTGCAAAATAATATGGGACCCATATGGTTTGACGTATATGAGGCCCACATGGGAATGCTACCTTAGCTATAGGTCTGGTGAGGTCCTGTAGTGGTGAGGTTGCGACCCTTGAGACTGCATTGACCCAACATGGGCTTGGTTGTTGCATTGGCCACTGACTGGCAACACTGGCTGTGAAAAGTGCAAATTCCTTCCAATCAAATTTGACTTAAATATTCTACCCCCCCCCCCCCACACACACCAAGTATGATTTTGAAACAAATTTGTGCATTCCCAGGAATTGAAAAAATCTCTACAGGAGGAAAAAAGAGGCCAGATGCTATAGGGGCCATGCTAGGAGCACGCTTTTCAGGGACGCTTTTGCAGGGATGGAGCCCCAAGCCCCCCACCCGTAGCTATGTCACTGTTTTTATATTTTTTCCAAAAAATTATTTTTCCCTTGAAGGAAGGTTTTAGGCATATCTCATTTACATCTTGTGTACATTTATTTTACTTTTTTCTTTTGAATTTCTTTTGAAGAAAAACTTTCCGCCTTCGATATTTCTTTTTTAATCTGTCTTCCTCTTTTCTAAAGTAGGAAGAAATTTCAGTGTTTTTTTTTTCTTTGAAGTAACGCTTTATTTCAACCTTCAAATACAAATAAGCAAACAAGTATGTACAGAAATTTCAGATGTTTGTACAATGGTAGGAGAATTTTTTTTTTTTTTTCCTTGAAGGAAAAACTTTATTAAAACTCAAAGCAGAATATATGGTAGGAAATTTTAAGTTGATCTGAAAATTTACAGCTTACAAAAAGAAAGCTACCCGGACCCTACGAGGCGGAAATTGATCTCGGATCCTGAGGGATCCCAAACGTATTTCAAACCACTACACCACCAGCCCGCTGATGACGTCATGCGGTTGATAATTTATTTATACTTGCATACATTAAGGAAAGTTCTAATGTAAACTTAAATATTTGTGCCTTTGGAAGTGTCTGGGTTACTCGAGGGCATCTTGGCTTTCATTTTGCAAATATGTACTTCTTCCCTGAATGGTGGTCGCAAGAATCTACTTAGAATGGCTAGACAGAAAATTTGCCCTGCATACGAAGGCCTACGACCCAAACTCCCCTGGCCACGTACGTGCTGGTCTTTCCACGATTTCTTCTTCATTAAAATTTCATTTTCGGTAATTTTATTATACCAACGTTATTAGTCAGCCCAGTTGTAGCAAGTTAGCTACCGTTTGTAAAACTTACAAGTTACACGCAGTGCTAGCATATGTCGAATGCATATACCGGCAGCTTCGAGAAGCCAACCGTGATCCGATCCCGCCTTCGTACATACTGTCACGCCCATCCGTTTGTGATCACGCCTATCTTCGTGACGTAACGCCATTCGTTTGTTCGAGCTGCATTTCCAGTCATAACCTATATATATTGCAATTTTATAAACTATAATGGATTACTCGTAAACTAAGACAGTTTACTCATAACCTATTTATATAGAGTAGTAATAAACTCAAAATATATTGGATTCATAATATAACACATTTATATCAATTTCTATATCATAACCTAAATATATTGGACATTCCATATCATAACCTAAATATATTGGAACTATAATCACTATATTTTGAGTTTATAACATAACCTAAATATATTTATGTTATAAAATATTGGCCGATACGGCACCTCATACAGGACCGACAGTTCTACGATAAGTAAAGTAACAACTACCACTATTTCGTGTGACATTCCACCAGGAAGCACGGTTAGGATACTACAAGCAGTGGGACGCTGTGGTGACACTGTTGTTTACACAAATCACTATCTATGCAAAAACGTGAAATGATAAAGCAGGAATAACATTTCACAGCTGGTGTATTTAGTTTTTCCCCTTTTGTGGGTGTGATTGGTTTAAAGGCTCAGTTCTCTCACCCCAAACAGTACTAATTCTCCTAACCTTCTTACTTAAGCCCCTCCCACAATTGTCTGAAATTCATGATCATCCGGATACGATCTCAGTTTATTGCTTCAAGGTGAGTAAAGGAAAACTCAATTTTTATAATCAAAACACCATCCGTACCATTCAAGCTGTGTAAGATAAGCTGTGGTACTCTGCATTGTTCTAATTAGCTGTCAATCAAAGAGCTGAGCCAATTGAGAATTTTGGTACTCCCGTACCAAAATTGTAGTACGGGGTGAGAGGTTTGACCCTTTAAAT
Organism: Holothuria scabra; assembly: GCA_037179385.1. Lineage (NCBI taxonomy): Eukaryota > Metazoa > Echinodermata > Holothuroidea > Aspidochirotida > Holothuriidae > Holothuria > Holothuria scabra. The sequence continues at coordinate 13,078,819 of CM074179.1, forward strand.
CTGACTTTGAAGAAATGTGTGTTCATTAACCAATTTGGATAAAAAAGCTGTAGTGGGTAAGTTAGATCTACATGAGTAAAAGAGAAAAATGATGTATTAATCTTATCCTAATGAAGGTCAGAACGTATAAAAGAGACATTTTAACGATGTTTTTCAGCAGTCTGCATCTACTACTTTACAGAAAGAAAAAGAAACCCATGCATGGAGTAATTTTCTAATAAGATATACAGTAGTTCTTAGGGCATATTAAAATTTTATTAAACACTAATACCTAATGTTCAATGGATAAATAGTATTAAAAGTACTTTTTGAAAAAAATTAGAGTGGATATTAAGTCAGGGCGTCACCTTTGACTGCACAAATGCATCTCAATTTGCTTTCTTTCTTTCTGTCTTAATTTTTGTTTATGGCGGGGTATATAATGAGACGGAAATTAAACGGCCTATAGCAGTGGTTCTGATAGTGGTCCCTACCGCCCCCTGGAGGGCGTTGAAAAGTTTCAAGGGGGCGCTGAGGAGTTTGCAAGCAATAGGGGGGTATTGGCGTTGGCATTGACTAGGGGGTCACTGGCGGTTCTTATGCATTCGTGCAATAAAGAAACCTAGGAGGTTGCAGAGTGGTTGACACAGACTGTCTTTTCCGAAAGGTTTAGCAACTACTGACAAAAATTTACCTAATATAAAACTTATCTGGGTCATTTTAGTGCTGGAAATTGAAAGTCGAAAGCTCAAAGTCAAAGACTTATATAAACATGATAGCATGTTGGGTGGGAGGGGCGTTTTATCAGTCATGGATGCCAAATGGGGTATTTTGAAAAAGTCTGAGAACCACTGGCCTACAGTAAGTTAAAGTGGTCGAATCTGCTGTTAACTATGGGGTAAAATCTTCTGGTACAGACATCCAGACTCTAAGACGGAACATTACTTATAATAGGTGACTAGTGCAGAACTGTAACAACCAATACAACAACATCAGAGAAACTTGTGAATCGATTAATTTGTTACTGTTTTTACTGTTTCACTCAAAGGTAAAGAAAATAAAAATAAAAAGCTACATTTTTCCTGAAATTGTTCATTATTGAACTCTTTTCGGTTACAGGGAATTTTTGCTCAGCCCAAATCCAGTAGATAAAGGAGTAATAGCAAATAGCCAAATAAACAATTGAAGACAATTTTGAGACGAATAAAAAATACCTCATAGCTACCGATTTTTTTTTTTTTTTGTTTTTCCTGATTGGTTGTGGGATGTATAATTTTCCTCCTTCCTTTTTGTTATTACAGTCGTTGAATCACCACATAAACGCGTAGTAAATGATAGGTAGAAAAGGGACACCGTGCACCTCCTAGGATCCTAGTATGAGTGATGCATTTTTGTTCAAGTGGCATTTCTGAACAATATTATTAATTGTTACCATGGAAATTTTTAAAACAGACCCTGCATTCCCGCCATCATCCAGAATGGTGGTTAATGGTTAACTATTTGAATCTGTAACTCATTAACCAATCATTTCGTTAAAGTTGTAGAATCCATCAGAGGTCTGGTGACATGGAAAGACAAGTTGGCTATTTCGGATAGAAAATGTCAAACCTCTAGTGAAATAGCCATAATACCCTTTAAAATCGAGGATAAAGGATGATTCTGAGTTGCTTTTAATTTTGCATAAACAGTTAGCTAAATATGCTAATTATGTGATGCTGAGTGATTTAAACGCCATACAAATCTCACTCTTTGGTTCACAACTTTTACTCATGGACAGATATAAAATTAGTATAATTTTGAAGTTTAAATTCTGTCCTTAAAGAACAAACCTAACAATTATCGAACCCTTAACTACATAATGAGCAACTGTAAGATAATTAATATAGGTTTTAAGCAATAAATTTCATCATTTAGCATCAATTTTCTTAGTTTCTCTTTTTGCGAGAGTGTGTCTGTGTGCATTAGCAACAACTTGGCTTTAAACTATTGAAGAGATATCTCAAAGAAGAAAACGATATTGACATAACTCCAACATTTTTTCGTTAGGAAAATTCACTCTTAATTTGTTTACCTAACACAGGACACTTTGCTGGTATGTCATTGTACCTTTATGAACAACCGAGTCAACAATGAATCATGATGTTGTGGCAACAACTTTAAAATTCAAATCGCCGGCAAGAAAAGTCAAGTTTGCTCATTTCGCAGGAACGAGGGAAATGTAGGTGTTACCTCCTTGAATATTCCTTGACCCATTTTTACTTAGCAACTGCATGATACAATTTTAAAAGAATGCGATGTCGATATCCTTGCTCATTTTTCAGCCATTTTTATTCAAGCAATTTGAAGTAGTGTAGTAAACTGACCTGCTGCATGATCCCTCTTGAAATTCATATGTCAATATTCGTTTCTCCCCCACGTGAAATTTACTGACAAAAACTGTTTGGTTCACCTTTATTTAAGTCTTCAAATATTACGAAAGATAATTTAAAGATAAACAAGAAGGAATTTGTAAGATTTAGCCGTTCCTTCAAAATGACTTTGGGGGACTGGTCTTACCCTTAAGGTTAATCGCACCAAAACGTTTCCTGAAGTTTCTTTACTTAAAAAACTTCTGCCCTAAGTTATGAACACTTATGAAGAATAGACTTTTTAAAACAAGTTTTAAGGAATATTCTGTACGTTATTATTGCCACAGTTAAGTCTCAAATATCCAAAACAATTGAAGCCATTTTGATTTTAGCAGCTATTTTGAGGGGATGGATACTATAATCTACCATTTGATTTTTTAGTCTAGTAAACGATAAGCCTCCAAAACTATTGGGTCAGAGGATGTTTGTGTGAGGTCGCCTGTTTCGAGGAAAACGATTAAGCCTTCAAAAACAGGTAGGACACCTTCCAAAACGGCCATTTTTTACTCCAAATGGAGAGGATGAAATAAGTAGCTTACTTGTAACGAGCGAACCCACTTACACATCTTCTGAGTGACCCAATAATGTTGGGAACGGTATTATTCACTGGACTAACAAATCGAGTCAAGTAATCATGGTTGAAATCAACTGTCTTGCATTTATCAAAAATGCACGAAATTTAGTCAACATCTAATCATTTGACCAAAAACATCACACAAAGCCTTTTTTCATTGACGTTTATGAAGGGGCCACTTAAAAAGTTCTCGGAATGACCATTACTCGGATCCCAGATATCCTTCACCTATTTCCTCACTTTTAATTGCCATGCAAACTGAGGTCTATCGTCTTTTTGTTTCCCGTCTCCCGGGTCTGAGAACATAAAAAGTGGTGAATTATACATCGAGTTACATCAATTATATATGAATTTGTTGCAATCAAAACTGAAGAAAAAAGAACAGCCATTTCATTTCAAAATAACTGGCATTACAAATATAGTACCAGATTAAATAACATATTGTGCATTACTAAAATACTCTAGCGCCCTCTAAATAAAAAAAAGAAAAATAACGTCTTCCAGCGACCTCGCGCAATTAACTATGTTTTGCTTACTTCCAACAATGAGACACTGATGACGTTCTTAAAGGGTGATTAAAGCCTAACATTTTAAAAACACTTTGGAGGTTGCAAAATGAATCTTAACGATTCTTCGCCCATTATCAGAGCTTTTTCATCACTGAGATATTAAATAGTGGGCTAACATTTGTTCACTTAGCAAAATTGTCCATTTCTTGTTGATCAACTTACATTACCTGCTTTGTTTCCCTTTGAAATGAAAAATGCTCCTATAAACTTTCGAAAACTTCCTGTTCCCATAAATAGAATATTGTTCTGAGAGGGCTAACTGTTTAATTACATCACCGCATAACATGCAAGATTACCACCACAAATTGGCACAAGGTGCAGCAGCTTTTAGAGAAAAAAGTAATATAAAGATTGTAATTTGAGTAGTACACCACTGACATTACAAGTTATTACGCAATTTATCAGTTTAAATTGAGTGAATAAATCACAACGTCCATTTGTCAGCTCATGCATGCACCATGAAGATGAGATGTGGACTTCTTAAATTCTTTTTCCATGCTGTGTGATATATACATTTTTTGAAACTCAATTGATGTACACTATAGGTTGAATATTTCCTCACGTTTTATCCATTGACCAGATCAATGTTACCCAGCATCTACATTGGTACTATGAGTACTTCTCTTAGCCTTTAAACTGTTAGATATTCGCTTCCCACAAGTTCGTAAAACTTGCATATTTTCTAATCTTACCGGAAAAATGCCAGGATACGTTTTATCTGCCGGTAACTTTGTTATTGTTGCGCATTCAACGTCATTGGAAGTGAAAAATATTTCGAACAAAAGTGAAAAATATTCACAGCTTAATATCTTTTTTTTGTTCTGAAAATGTCATTTTCCATGACATTGTCCTACTACGCTCCAACAAAGTGGTAGCGGCACGGAGGTTAATAGTTGATCAGTTTATGCTAGATCGTATATACCCATACATTTAAAAAAAAATGAAATCCCTCGTCTTACTACAAATATAAAGTAACTCCAGCTTGCTGAAGTGGCATTTTTTTGTAGACGGGGCAAGGAGTGAGTTAAAAGAAGAAATAATCCGCCACCCAATTATAAGTTAAAAGAAGGGTTCAAGGTCATTACAGGATTTGTTATGTCAAAGGGGTATTTATTCTAAGCATTTTGGTAAAATTTGCATTGAAATCCGATGTGTAGTTCTCAAGATATGAGCACGTAAAGTTTTCACATTTTCAACAAAAAGTGAACTTGAAGCAAGCACGTATGACATCATATCCCCACATTAGTGCACAGTCTTTTGTTTCTCTTTAAACTTTAGAGTTGATTTTCTCCTCAAAAAACCAACATTATTAAAATGTGATCACCTAAGTGGCATGAGAACTTTAAAAACTTTGCATCCCCCACAGGGAGGTCCTATTCCAGTTAACTCCAAGGTCAACACAACAGTCCAATAAAACAAAGAGAAACAAAGCATTTCTTGTCAATGTGAGGAAGTGATATAAGCTCTGCTGCCCTGAAACTCACTTTGGAACACAAATCTACTGACTTCATTTACTGATATCTCGAGAACTACATGTCAGATTTGAATGGAACTTTCACCACACAATGTAGTTTTGGTAAGTCTTTCTTATATGAAAATTAAATTGTTGCTTAAAGCTTCCCTTTAATTATATTTTACTTTCTCGAAGAAAAGCTACATTTATCGGCATAGATGATTAGGGGCATGTGCATAAACCTAAATAATTCTGCTCAAATGCCATTTCCGGTGAGGTATTTCCCCCAAAAGGGAACAATTACTGCGTATAGTGTCATATCAAAACACGCACCAGTTAGATAAGTATACGTAATATCAAAAAAAAAAATAAATAAAAAAAAAATAAAATATCCCTGTAATGACATAACACAGTTCCGGCACCCCTTTGTACAACAGTGACGTCACAAATGTGAGGTCTTGCTTGCCAACTGCATCAGCCTCCAATCTTCCTATCTTTGGCTACAAGTCATTCTAAGCCCTCATTTATAAATACTTTTTCCAAAGTCCTCCCGACCCTCTGGCAAAGTGCCGTTCGGCGAAACCAAACTTGAAACTGCTTCCCGAAGAAGCTATACGTCCAGTTAAGGACAACACTTGACCAACCTCAAGGCCTTCGGACCATTTACATTATTAGTCTGTCATGCATGGCTCCATTCTAGACTGAATTAAAAAAAAAGATACTACACATGATCTTAGCCAAAAGGTGCCGCTCTTGTCACGTTTATCTCTATCTAGTGAAATTAAGGATGTCAAGAGGTATTTCAGGGTACAATCATGATACAGAGAAGCAAAGAATTTGAAAGATTAAAGCTGATGGACCTTAACTATGTCCAACTAAATCAGACGATCACTTGGCTGCTTTGATTCGTATACAGTCTGCTTTATTCATGACCCTTATTATGACTTCTGTGTTGTATTGATTTATTATGGGTTTTGCATTGTAATATTTGTATGATAAAGAAGCTATGTATCTGGGTAAGCTTAGTGATATGCAATGCAACTGTATAATAAAAATTAAACAACGCTGGGTCGAAGTCAAATCTGAGGGTGTTTACTTAAAAAAATCCTTTAGTTTTGTTTTCGCCTTAGAACTACACAACTTCTGTACTTTAACGAAGCAAAGCGGTGAACGAGGAGTGGCACAAAAAAGTACTGCACATTTAGCAAATTATTGTTAAAAAGAAATGAGAGGGGAAGCCCTGCTGAAACGGATTTAATTTTACCGAGGGTCATTTCACAGTTCTTAAGAGTATCAGATCGACTATTGATGCATTGGTTTGCAGGTTAAAGATGATTGCAGACAAGGTCACATGAATAGCAAAGCACTAGCAAGTTTGCTGCCAAAAATAGAAGCGAACATTTGAAAAAATACTATACTCAGACTCTCACAGTGGCACTCCTCCCAGATAAGCTAGTGTACTTAATGCGTTACTTTTGAATGAGTTACTCCTTAGAGAACAAAGAAAAGCAACATAATGTAAAAAATAAAACAAACAAACAAACAAGTAGACATTTTCTTACACCAGGTGGCCTGAAGCTATAGAAATGCCAGCTCTTGGTAACTTCCAGGGCCGTCGGAAGCGGGGGGGGGGGGGGGCTAGGGGGGCTGCAGCCCCCAATAATTTTGCCATATATAGTTTTTTTTTTTTTTGAAGTGAGCATTTTATTACAACGAAAGGTCAAAATAAGGACTGCTTAGATACTATTAACAAGCCCAGGAAATTCATTTCCAGCTGTCTGAGGGGTTGGGATTTTTCAAAATTTTCAGTACGCTCCGCGCCAACCGATGGTGGCGCTCCGCTTAGATAGTCAGCCCGAGTCAGCCCCCCCCCCCCAAATCGAAAATACCTTCCGACGGCACTGACTTCCCTACTAATGTTCTCGAATAACATGGGCAACTACAACCAGCATCTCGGGACACTTGGGTGCACTGCCAGGCAAACGTGACTTGGAGGTATTCGGGATCGCTTTACAGGCAATTACTGCGGGGATGAGAGGACTGGGAATTAAACATGCTAGGCAGGAATTGTGTAGAAACATTAAAGACGATGAAGGTGAGGAGCAGGTAGGTAAATCGGTCTTCCGGTCTAAAATATAAACTCTGGCTCCCTTTATTACTCTTAAAATACAACAGTACAAGGAAGGGAAGCAAGTCAGTCGTCGCTTTTTTCATCTTCTTCCCTTTTTCAATTATGTATGATTTTTCTTCCAAACTTCTAACATCGGTGGTTAAATATAGTGGAGGTTCACTGTCGTTTCTGTATTTCTTGGGTATAGTTGAAAGAGGTATGGTAGTACAACAGTTAGATATGCAAGGTTCTCCAAGCCAGAAGCACTTATAGCAAAAATGGTACAGAGTAGGTAGGTAGGCCTCATAGAGAAACGGATCGTTCCACAGCTGTATTTGATGGAGGTCAAATGCGCAAAAGTACGGATTCCCCTTTTTAAGTATCAACGAACACTTTGTCCCATTTTGGGAAACAAAAACTAAACCAGTTAACATCAATTTAAAAACAAATGTAGCATGCAATCAATTCCAATGCTCTTATAAGAAATCTAGAGACATTATCTAAATTTGGAACTCGGTATACTCTGCTTACGTAACCATCTCTATGACCCTGGATGTTGAATAAGTGTATGTCTTATACCCATGCATCCTTCTCCGGAAACACGAGACATAATATAGAGAGCATGCAGAGGGAGTTTACTCCTTAGTTCTGCTAAATCTACGGTGCAACTAGTTGCAGTCTTATTCGAATACTCGAAGACTCAACAAGTTGCCCTCGAATATTCGAAAAAGCATTTCCTCACGTTCCTTATTTTTCAAGAAATTTAAATTATGTCTAACTTTATGTGCAATGAGTGTTACAATTCTTTGCCTGAGACGCTGTAGTATGTTTCGTTGGTTATATGAATTTGAAAGGCTTTGCTTGCATTCTTCATTATTGTTTTCATTCAGCTGGCATGACACCGTTTAATCATATGTTAATATATTAGTGTTATACTTTTCGTGTAAGTAAGACTTGCTATTGTTCAAGCCCTCTTGTCTGACAAAGTACCTGCTTTATAGTCAACTGCTGAAGGTGTGGCTATATAGTCTCTCCTCAGTGGTGCAGCCAATGAGGGGGGGGGGGGGCAGGGGGGAAAATTGCCCCCCTGAAAAATATTTTGGGGAAATTTGTGGGAATTGGGGGAAATTTCAAGTTGACGAAATAATACTTCCTTTTCCTATTTATTTGAATATTTCTCAGTATAAGTAATCGTGAAACATTTTTGTCATGCATAACTCGTATTTCCATGCAACGCATTTCCCAGATCTCATCTGTGTGACTGCAGCATGAAGCGCGCTGCGCTGACTCGCGTTCCGCAGAAATTCCCTCTCTGCAGCAGCGTGAATGTTCTCTATCTTGTACACATGCAGGGTATTGATCAGTTCAATGTATACTGCGCAACACTGATAGGCCATGGGACCGGAGCATAGGATACCATCATCGAGATAGTTCCCTATATATTGTTGAGCTAATGTACGGAGCTTTTAAGGTGTCATGCAGATGTTGAGATATTATGTGTCTTTCTCGACTTTTTCTCAGTAAAATATGTAGATATTGATATCCGAGATGTTTTTATTTCAATATTTTAGCGTAAAATGTTGAAATATTACATTACATGATCTCAATATCCTAATATCTTCACTGAAAGATATTAAGATATTAACATACTGGATCTCAATATCTTAATATCTTTCATGAAACATATTAAGATATTGACATACGAAATCGTTTCATCTCAATATTTTAGCGTAAAATATTGAAACATTGCATTACAGGATCTCAATATCTTAATATCTTTACTGAAACATATTAAGATATTGACATCCGAGATCTTTTCATCTCAATATTTTAGTGTAAAATATTGAAATATTACATTGCAGCATCTCAATATTTTAATATCTTCACTGAAAGATATTAAGATATTGACATGCGGGATCGTTCCATCTCAACATTTTAGCATACAGTATTGAATTATTACATTACAGGATCTCAATATCTTAATATCTTCAGCGAACGATATTAAGTTATTGACATCCAACATCATTACTTTAACGTCTTTCAAGATATCCCAAAACGCGTCCAAAACTTGTCTGGAAGTTGGTGTTAATATAAACCAGAGAACTTCAAAATTGTAAATCTCAGTATTCCTTCATCCTGCTCTCATTTTTGTTACTATTTAAATTGGTAAAAAGAGAGATCTTTCTCAAGAACAATTATAACGATAACGATAATAATGTGGATTAATAGTGCGCACAAATCCACCTCAAAAGGTGCTCAAGGCGCGTTACAATGAAACCATAACATTACAAAAAAAATACAAACATAAATAAACATACTCTTTACCAATGGCAATCAATGAAAATAGAACACAGCGATCACAAACCAGTATAACGAAAAAACTTCATTAAACATATGACTCTTTAAAGCTGTTTAAAGTAAGGTGGGGTTTTCACCCAAGATCACTCTAAAGGGTTTCAAATCTAAACTTATCTTCAAAGTTTCACAAGAAAGTTAGATCTAAATTTGATCTAAATTGGACTTTTGTCTGACACCCAATTGTAGAGATAGTTTTGGCTGCTAAGCGTAGTCCTGTGACAAGTGGCGCCGCCAGGCTTTTCGAAGTGGGAGAGGCACTGGGGGAAAGCTGTCCGCCGGAGGGGCACATCGAAATGAGTGCTGGACGTCACTGAAGGCTTAGCAGCTTAGTGACGCGCAGCACTCTCAGGTGTAGGCGTTAAACCCCAGGGGCCCAATTCAGGGTCCCTAGTGGGGTCCAGGGAAAACACTCCTCCCAGGGGTGCAGCCCATGCGGAGGCTCGGGCGTATTTTAAAAATGTAACCATTAGAATAAAACATTTGACAATCTCCAAAATTTCATTGCAGCGCGCTAAAACGGACCACAATAATTGAAATCAGAATTGACCAATTTGTTAGCCTTACTCGCACAAACGATTTCATGATGGGGGGGGGGGGGTATGAATGGGGACAGCGGCTCATGTTAACGTTTGCACTGAGTTCAAAAATAAACCCACTCTTGCTGCATAATAGTAATTGATGTTGAGACAACTGCCTTCCAGGTAAACCACTGAGGTGAAACCTTCCATTGGAGCGACCAAGACACATCGAATTATATGACGGCTACTGATCAGGGGCTAGTGGGGAAAATGTGGAGAAGAAGTCCGCTTGAACGCAGTTCAGTGGACTTTGTGGTGCCTCAGAATTATAACTATGACCAATATATGGTTTGGCATTTTCTTTAGCAATAAATGGGAAAGGGTGACCTTCTTACAAGGAAGACAATTATAGCGGGGAGGAAGGGGGCTGAAACTGTTCACCCAAGAATCTGTTTAAAGGATGAACCCCTTTCGTCTCCCGAAGTATGGTCAACGATACTAATATTTGCTACTATTTGGAGGTGTAAGTGCTGGTAGGGTGAGGTGTGTCTTCGACCGATTGATGGGTCTATTGTAATCATTCTATTTCGCAAATGTTTCTCAAACTGTCAAAATTTTCGCAAATCGTTTGCGAACTATCAAAATTTTTGCTCGCTCCACGCGCTTCAAACCTTTCCTCAGTGTTGATCTTATTTTCATTATCTTCCGATAACAACTTTCGGAAAAGCATAGCAGCAAAATTTGTAAGCTATTTACGAATTCCCAGGTAAAAGACTGGCTTTTAGAGTGGCTTGTTGGTTTGATGGATTGAAAGTGTCTCCATGCAGAGCCGAATGCAGGTTTTGTCATGCGAATCTTACTCAAAGAAAAATTTTATTGCGCTTTGCGCGTAATTTGTCACGGTTTGCACTCCATCTTTTGACCATTTTTAAGGTAATAACTATGAACTACAGCCCGTACGCAGGATTTTGCGAAGGAGTTCGATCACGTGTGACTGACCTGTGTCCTGGGGGGGGGGGGGTCTAAGGATACCCACTCCCCTTTGGAAAATTTTTCAGTAGGGCCAGAGCCAAAATTACCGTATTGTGGTGGGACGTAATTTGATAGCCTTTTTTAAATAGTGCCTGTTTACATGTAGCTTCTGTGAATAATTCATTGGTTCCATAGAAACTGGTCAGTTACGGACTATTACAAGGCACAATGAAAAGCAACATAATTGTCAAGGTGTAACCATAGTAACACAAATTTATGGACGTGGCGGGACGGAATGATAAGTTTCACACAATCAGAAACATAGGACCAGTATTTAATTATTATTAAAGTAGTGAGATATAACGTAAAATTTCAAGATTGAAATGAAGTCTGATTATTCTTCTTTTATTATGAAAACAATCGCATAAATCACATTTCGTTTGAAGGAGCTATGCAAATTTTTCAAAAGTGTGTCACTGTTGTGGGACGGAACCTAATGGAGCCTGTTCATTATTTATGGGTTCCAAAGACACCCCCTTAGCTTTCCATGAATCTTCCTCAGAACTTTACATTACAGACAAAACTAATTAATGGAAACTTTCTGCTCCACAGCTTGACCTGTTTAATAGTTATGGTGCTCTTAAAAAGTATTACGCAACATCTTGCTCTTTCAGGTGAGAGCTGCCATTGCCATTTTGCATGATTTTGCAGGCCCATTACAATTCACAGGAATAAAAAAAAAGCTGAAAATTTGTATGTCTAGTGAGTTATAGCCATATTAACAGTATGTGATGTAAAAACTGAAGTGAAAACCATAATTATGAAAATGCAGGTCTTCAAAAAGCAGTTTTACTTTCCGAAAGTGATTTTCTCAAACTTTGGGCCCATCTGGGCCCTACACCAAGTGGTCCAAGGCTCTCATAATTTTGCTCAGCATTATCTGGTTACAGGACTATAAGCAGTGGGCAAGCATTACCAAAAACGTTCTTCAAAGACTGAGCTGATAGGGTCTGAAATTGGTCTCATGGGAAATATGGGGAAAATGGGCCTCGAACAAGGAGATTGTTGACCCAATGAGCAATGACCAACAGGTTTTACTTTTTCAGTGTGGAAAGATATATATTTGCTCTTAATATTTTCAAGAAGCAAAGTAGGTTTTAAATCTCCTTCATGGTTAGCAGAGAGGAAGAAGGGGCATAGTATACATACAAGTCAGAAAGAAACTCGACAAAAACCATGGGGGATCATATTTGAGGGCCCAAAGTTTGGAACTATGCATGATGTACCTTCAAAACTAAATACAAGGTGGAGAAATATGCCATGTTTTTTACAAAAGCTTTCAAAAACATGACTCTGGCAGTTACAGTCAAGTTATGACCAAATCTGTCAGGGCATACTTCTTACTTTTTTACCTTTTTTCAGTGCATAAATTGTGTTTACTAAAGCACTTTGACACAGAAAAAGAAGGGAATTCAGTCTTTTATGTTGACATGTCCTTTTTTCCTAATCCCGTCCCACCAAATTCTGAATGTGCAATTTGCTGCAATTTCATTTATTCTTCAGATTTCAAACTTTGGGTTGTAGTCTAAATTACCATTGGTGTATTAAACCCAATCGACATCGTTCAAATTTTAGGTTTGGAGATGACCATTTTTGGCTTCTGCCCAGTATTTGATTATGCCTAAGTGGAAAATGGCGGTACATTTGGCCGAAAGACTGTCTGTTTACTCGTTTACAGGGGCGGCGACAGGATTTGCCCTACGGGGGGGGGGGGGGGCTGGGTTCCCCGACAGGGGGCTGAACCGGCTGAGCCCGAATTTTCGATGATCTTCTTTTTGGTTTTTTTGCACTTCAGTTCTTGGAGACCGACCCCCGTCGGCATACTTGTACTATCCCAGTTTTCAAGACTTTCTTTTTGCCTTTTTTTTTGAAAAAAAAAAAAAAAATCGAGGTTCCTGCTCACCGACGACGCCCATTTTTGCCCCAACGGGATGGGGGGGGGGGGGGGGGGTTAGGCTGTAGGCTGTTAGGATTTCATAATATATAAAATTAGCCTAAACCGAGGCTCATTAGATGCAATATTCTGGCTTTTGAGACCACGAAACTCTTAAATCATTTCCACTATGATAACAGTTTTATTTTAATTTAACCTGAATGTTCTCTTTAAATAATTTTGAAAAATGTTGTGGAAGCTATTTAGTATCTTCATAAACTTTTTTTATTGTCTGTGTTGACGATTATCAAAAGGGCTATTTGCGCTACAATTATTGTTGCGCCCTTTGCAACATCTTTTATTGGCCGGGAGGGTGAATTTAATATCAGTCCGCACTGTAAAAAAATGGTACAAAATCCCTGTAAATTTACAGAACAAAAAATTAAGAGGAACATTAAGATTACAGAACGTTTTGTTAATAAGTTTCCAGAACTTTTCTGTTATCCTTATTTATCTCTTTATTTTGTTGTTCTGCAAATGTACCGTAATTTTTTACAGTGTGTATTTTGTAAGCTTATAATCACGCTTGGTGTCGAAGCAACTTAGCACAGCGACAACATTCATTTAGTGCGTATAAAGCATGAAGATATGTTTCGGCAAAACCTATCCCTATATTACAGAAGATTACCCTTTTCATCAGAATAAAGTGCAGCGGATAGTACAGTTTACTGGTGGTTTTTGAGCATTTTGTTAGCTGGGCCTTAAAACAACGCTATTAAATTATGTCTTTTGCCAATAATGGTGCAAGAGCAAAGCATGTTAAAAACCTAAAAGGGGCGCCGTCAGACGATTTTGGTCCGTCAGGGGGGGGGGGCGACCGCCCCGACCATATGGCAGCTCCGTCACTGCTTTTGATTGGCATATAGTTTTGTTAAGGAATTGAAAGTGTTTCGATGCAGAACCTTAATGCAGGTTCTGTCGAGGAAATTTTGTTTTACGGAAAAAGATTCTGCGCGCTCCGCGCGCATCCGTCACGGTTTGAGCTCCATCTCGTGACCATTATTAAGGTTATAATACAATGGAGCTATTCTGATCACGACACTTTTCACAGAGTAAACAGAGTAACATCTTCAATATCTGTAGGGACCTCGCATCAATATGGGATCTTTTAATCTTATCTGTAACATGATGAGAGAGGTTGAAATTACGTATTTGCATTACACATTTTTCAAAAGTTTTCACCAAGCGCTGTGTGCGCAGCCATTATCGGTATGGATGGTGGTTGTTAATACACTTACGAAGAAAACGCATTCGGAAACGTGCTTGTTAGTCCTTCACCCCTTTTGCTTTACCTATCAGGGAGGTCTACATCACCTCCCTGCGCCTGTACTCTCCCGACCTCCCATTCTTCATTGATGGAAGCTGTTCATCTGGATTTCCGTTCATAATTAGTAAAAAAAGACAGTTGTGAAGTATTCAGCGCCATACTCTATATTAGCATTTGGTTTTTAGGTAAACCTTATGTCATTGCCCCATGTTATATAATTAATCCAGAGCTTCCATGGGGCCCAATACAGGTGTCTACTAGCCTTAGATGCCCTTTTGTAATACACGATGGAAGAAAGGAAATTTTTCGTAATAGTCCAAGAATGTTTTTGTGGAATCCACGCATGTGTTTTTGGGTGAAAACTTTTCCCGAATAGAAGGAAGTAACGTAGCCAAAAGGGGGCTTGAGAAGGTTTGTTGACAACGGATCCTTCTCTTAGGCAACATACTCTCCTCTTTCACCCTACCAAAAATTAAAATTCTCTATACTATGGACAGGTTTTAGCCATATGATCATATTGAAAAATGTCCTAAAGATAGCACCATTTTGCATCTGAGCAATCTTAAATTAACACAAAAAAAATATCACCCCTACTCCCAAACCCCTCTCCCAGGTCAGCACCTTTATGTAGTGACAAAAGTAGGATCCCCTCTGCTGTATTCAAACGCAGGGGCGCATAAAAAAGTTGCAATTTACGCAGACTTGGGAGTTAATCTGAGGTTGGGACATTATCTGTTGTGCCCTCCCCCCATTACAAAATCCTGGTGGTGCCACTGCCCGAGAATATCTTGCTCCCAAAAGAGAGAATAGACGCAAACTGGTTGTGCTACATTTATCTTTTAAGTGTGTCTATGCAACGTGAGAACTATTTTGGGGTACAGAATCAGTGGCGCACCAAGTATAGTTTGGACCTGGTTCTGATTCTCATTCCGTTCAGCGGG
The DNA here is from genome assembly GCA_037179385.1 of Holothuria scabra. Classification (NCBI taxonomy): domain Eukaryota; kingdom Metazoa; phylum Echinodermata; class Holothuroidea; order Aspidochirotida; family Holothuriidae; genus Holothuria; species Holothuria scabra. The sequence goes on from CM074179.1 coordinate 13,093,961, forward strand.
TGTGTCATTATGGGAAGGTTTCAAAGTGAATGTTGCTTGTTTATTTAAATACAGATACTCATCATTCCAAACAGTTCCACTTCTCCACACTAAGTTACTTCTAGTCCCTCACACAACTGTCTTTAGCCTCTCCTTGTGCAGAAACAAACGTAGATTATTGCTTAAGGCAATATCCTGGTGAGCACACAAGGCTCTAGTGAGTAATCAGAACAATCTTCTTACATGCTGTGTAATTGGAGCTACTCTGCATCTTTTGAATTTGTAACTCTGATGTCAACCACAGAACAGTCACTAATTGAGACTTTTGCTTACCCCAAAGTAAAAATCATGCTCAAGCTGAGGAGTATCTGTCTTTAAGGTAGCTTAAATGCAAAATAGTGTCATTCTCGGCAAAGCCTTGAATTGATAATATATGTACTGTAGACAATCTTAACATTTAGAAAAGCTGTTTTTTGGATGGATGTAAGGAAAGGAATGTCGCTTAACGAAAGAGTTTGCTTCAGTTTCATGAACTCAGATTGAAATGTCACGTCAAGATATCACCCCCCTCCCCGCTTCAGAGATAATCAGAACTATGAAACACGCAAGATTTTATACAGGAAGTGTGCATGCGGTCATCGACTCGTAGCTTACGAGCGTGTGTACGTGTCTTTAGAGCCTCTCTCCCATGGGTACCACGGAGCCGTACGATTTTGGTGCCCGTACGATTTCAAAGATGTCACGGTGCCGTGCGATTTTTTCTACTGTCCAATCGTACGAGGGTTGCCCTCGTATATTGATTACAAGAGTTTGGATCGCGCAAAATTTTTAATCGTATATAAAGTATTTGAGAAAATTCTGATAGTTTCAGAACCATTTGTGATAGAAAATAATTACAGCAGATATATCACTTGGTCGAAAACACACCTCACCCTACCCCTACAGAAATCTATAGCTTAAAGGGCCAATCCTCTCATCCCAAGCTACATTTTTGGTACGTGGGTGCCGAAATTCGCAATTGGCTTAGTTCTTTGACTGACAGCTAATTCAAACAATGCAGAATACGAAAGCTTATATTACACAGCATGAACGGTACTGAGAGTGTTTTGATTATATAAATTGAGTTTCTATACTCACCTTGAAGCAATAAAATGAGATTGTATCTGGATGACGATAAATTTCAGACAATTGTGGGAGGGGCTTCAGTAAGAAGGTTAGGAGAATTGGTACTGTTTGGGGTGAGAGAACTGCGCCTTTAAACACCTTTTGTGATCATTTTAAAATTTAAACAATTTTTTTAGAAATAGATTGGGGCGTGCCCCCGGGGCGGCGCCATTCGGGAGAGACCAGGTACTAGGAGTGGCTGCCACAGGTGTATTTATTTTTCTTCCCCTTTTCTGTTCCTACTCTTCTCTTCTCTCTCATTTTCCTCTTTCCCTCCTCGTTCTTTTTCCTTTTTCTTCCGTCCTCTTTCCGATTTTCCCTCTCGATTTTTCAGGGGACAGGCTGCCCCTACCCCACTGGCTATGCCACTGGATAACAAAATCTGGTACGTCAACATCTTAATATCTCACAGTGAAGATAATATTTCAATATTTTTCGATAAAATATTGAGATAAAAAGATGTCGGATGTCAATATCTTAATATCTTGTAGTGAAGATAGTAAGATATTGAGATCCTGTATGTCAATATCCTAGTATCTCTCAGTGAAGATATTAAGATATTGAGATCCTGTAATGTAATATTTCAATATTTTACACGAAAATATTGAGATGAAACCATCTCGGATAAAAATTTATCTTAATATCTTTCAGTGAAGATATTAAGATATTGAAATCCTGTATGTCAATGTCTTAATATCTCTCACTGAAGATATTAAGATATTGAGATACGGTATGCCAATTTCTTAATATCTTTCAGTGAAGATATAAAGATATTGGGATCCTGTAATGTAATATTTCTCAATATTTTACACTAAAATAGTGAGATGAAAAGATCTCGGATGTCGATATCTTAATATCATTCAGTGAAGATATTAAAATATTGAGATCCTGTAAAGTAATTTTTCAATATTTTACGGTAAAATGTTGAGATGAAAAGATCTCGGATGTCAATATCTAAATATTTTACTGACAAAAAGTCGAGAAAGTGACATAATATTTCAACATCTGCATGACACCTTAAAAGCTCCGTACTAATGTTATGTTCATTAACTGGATGCATTATTGGATAATACGTTGCTAATAAGTAGCAACGTAATCATAGCCTCGTGAACGAAATATTCCCTCATTTAATTATCACAATTTCTGTTTGTTTTTGTTCCACAACCATTGTATTTATTCGATTTAAGGCTGTCAGCAATACATACCGGTGGGCCTCAGAGTTTCCAGATTTTTCTTTTTTATATAGATTGTGAACAAATTATCTCCTTAAAAGTTTTCAGGATAAAAAAATGTGGGACTCTAAGCATGCAGGAATGCGGCACAGGGAGTGTCATTTCCTGCAACCTTGGGGTGTTTTAGCGAAATATCTCTTGGCGGGACGCTCCGCGAGAACCGATGGTCGTGCTCCGCGTATCACCCTCACCCCGTGCACTAAAGTTGAAAACGCCCTGGGTTAGATTAGGTTAGCTGAGGTTTAACAGCCCAGTTTCGAACCTATTGAATGACAGGGCCCTACATTTAGTTTAAGCATTTAATGCCCTCTCATCCAACAGGCTACCGGACAGGTTATAGACTGATCTTTCTCTGTGTTTAACCATGAATGGAGCTAAAAACAATAGCTAACCGTTGTCTACATAGGCGGGATTACGGGTCACTGGCCCCTCCCCCCCCCCTCCCCACTTTTTTCCAGAACTTAGTTTTTTGCGTCTTAGTCTGGTTGCTTTTGCTAAAGAAATACAAACTGCGTCTGACAGAGCTTCGCGAGTGATACTTAATTAAGTTGTATAATGTTTAAACAGGCCATATACTGCATTGAAACCAGATAAACACAACATTCTCCATATTAATGTTTCAACGCTGTTTTTTTCGACACGCTTCGCGTGAGACCGTTTTAAATATTTCAGGATTCGGGGCTACTTCGTGAAGAACACCTCTTCCATTGTCACTGAAACTTATCACCAGTGCCAGGGCCGCACAGAGCTTAAGCTCTAGCGTAACTAGTGAAAGGGGGGAGGCAGGGAGGCGGTCGTCTTCTGGTCCTCTTCTCTGACCAAGTGCCTCCAAGCTTTGTGAAAGGACGATGGTCTTATTTGACCCTAATCTGGGACTCCACTCTTTTCCAGCTGAAGTGAAAAAGGGCCCACGCTTTCCCTAATTTCCATTAATTGCTTTATGAGATGTCTCAGAAGTCTATTTTTGGCGTGTTTTACACGTCCCATCAGAGATAGGAACTCTGTAAAAATCTCATGAAAAGGACTCTATAGGAAACCAACGGTACGTTTTTGCTTAGTACAATTATCCTCAGGGGTCACCCTTATTCAGCTGTAGTGAAAAGGGCCCACGCTTTCTCAAATTTCCATTAATTTCTTTATGGGATGTCTCAAAAGTCTATTTTCGGCGTGTTCTACACGTCCCATCACAGATAAGGACTCTGTAAAAATCTCATGAAAAGGACTCTACAGGAAACCAACGGTACATTTTTGCCTAGTACAAATATCCTCAGGGATCCCCTTATTCAGCTGTAGTGAAAAGGGACCACTCTTTGTCTAATTTATTTCAATTTCATTACAGAGGTGAAGTAAAAATTCATTTTTTCGGCGCGCTCAACCTTTGCAGGTAACGACTCTTTGAAAGTCACCTGAAAAGGCTATATAGGAAACCAGAGTATGTTTGTACTTCAGTAAGAATGTCTTGAGGGGGCAACCGTTATTCAGTTAAAGTTAGGAGTGGCCCACCTTCCCCTAATTTTCTTTCAGTTTCATTACTGAGATGTCTCAAACGTTAAATGTTATTATAGACAAGGGCTGAATTCTCATCACAAGAGAAGCACCCTAGCTTTGCTTCTGAAAAGACGATCTGGGGCACCAAGTAGGGAGCCCCAAGAGCCTTAATTTTAAGTAATCCATTCTCCCTCCCCGTACTTTCTGCATTATCGATTCCGACCGACTTTAATCATGCAGAGTAAGGATATAATTAACAAATAAGCCAAATTGTGATGTTTGTGGTCTTTTTAAGTGCCCATCTTGTGTAATTTAAAGTTGAAGATAACATGGATCATTTTAATTCCTACAATTTCGTAAATACCCTGGACCAACCTATGATTTTTACCTTATTTTGAAAGGCCTGGTTCGGAAAATTAATCTTATTAATTACTGAGGATGGAGGTGACAATTGGCCCATGATGACATTGTCTTAATCCTATGTATATAGTAGTCATGTTCAGGATACTGTAGACCATGTATTAAGTTAGGTAACATTACATGACGTCATGATAATCTCGTTGTTATCATAAATTTACATATTTTGTATGCACCTTGTCCTTGAAAATATACTGAAACTGAAAAATTTTGGAGATATTTTCGAGTTCTGTTCCCCCCCCCCCCCCCGGAAAATATCCTAGCTACGCCACTGTCTCTTCTCCTTCAAACTCCGATCAGTCATGTAGTTGCTAGAGATGTCCTCTATAAGTGATCATCACCGGCAGTGTTGTAGTGCTCGAGATCGGTCTCGAGATCGATTCTTCCTGGTCTCGGTCTCGGTCTCCATACCCTGTGGTCTCGGTCCGGACCCTTGCGGTCTCGGAAATTGTCCTTGTCTCGCTTCGAGACAGGCCCGAAAATTGTTGTTCTACTATATGAGTGAGATAATTAATGTCTACAAATAGAAAATTGAAGCGTTGCATACATTGTAAGTTGCATAGAAAACTTTTTTATGCATTTATTCATTTTTTAAGTGAGTGTTCTTTGTCCATTGTTAGTTTATGATGAATGTCAATAAATTTTATCTTACCTCACCAGTGAAGTACCCAGGAAGGGCATTGAGCAATGCCACCCAACCACTTTCCTCGCAGAAGGTAGCATATGTGGCAAAAGGTTGCATATAAGGACACCAGCATTTACAAACAATTCCAAAGGGTAAGGGGCATCCCTCAGGTTCGTTCCGCAACCGGTAAAGACGTACGAGAAAAGGGAAGGGGGGTGGAGGATGGTCAGGTGCGCTAAGCAATAATTTTACATTTATCATGCAACGAGTATTTGGAGTGAAACCATTTGAAGTCGGGAGTTCGAACAGTAACATGCAACATTGCATCAATTCAGCGGATCTTGAGTTTAGACGAGAGTTGCAGTAGGGAAACAGCATATTTTCAATTCCGTTGTAGTTTCCCCCTGAAGATTGAATAGCCTACCAGTCCATCTATTGTTATGGTACATTTTGTGGTAGATTTCTGATCTCTTATCAAGTTGATTGTTTTTTAATTATTGCACAAAAGCTTAAAATAATGACTATGTAGATACACTTTTGAACCCATTAACCACCACAATTCAAATTTCAGGATTATTCTTGAAAAATAAAAAATCATGCACCATTTTGCATTTAGGCCTCTCGAAAAGGTCAAGAATTTTCAAAGGGGAAACGGGAATCCTTTCCCTTAGACCACTCCCTCTACCGGCAATTACTCTACATACTGCATGCCCCCCCCCCTTTTAAAAAATGCTTACTTCATCGAACCCCACCTTACCTTTAAAACGTCATACATTGATTCACTTTACAAAAACGCCCAATTGCTTTTAGTTAGATAGAGTTTTACGGCCTAGTTTCCAACATATTGGTTCCAGTCGAGCAGGTCATGGCATTTTTTTGTAGTTTTGACTGCCTTGTTTTCCCTACTCCATTGCTTATGCGGAGTATCACGCACAACAGCATTAGGTTCCACTTTTAGAGTCCTTGGTATGAGTCAATCCGGTAATCGAAGCCGGGCCTCCAGCGTGAGAGGCGGATGCTATCACCGTTACACCAAATACGAGATAATTTCTGTAGACTACTACGGTAATTGTACTAGTTTGGGGTGAGAGGACACGCTCTTTATCTTTTTCGTGTGAGTTAACACCTGAAGCACTCACTGGCCACGATTTGATGAGCAGGGCCACCCGGGGCCGTACTGTACGGGGGCCGGGTAGTGGGCTGCCACCCCACAAATGGCCAATGCCTTCCCGAATCGGACGGACTTTGGTCCCTCAGTGGGACAGAGATTATGCTCTGGTTGGGCACCTGGAGTCGGAAAAAAGTCATCACCCCCTGTGAGAAAGAATTTTTTTTTACGGCAATGATGGCCATTTTTGAAAAAAAAAACTTGGATTAGTGATTACAAGTTATGTATTCTATATGTTTGGTCAGAAAACTGGAAGCTCCCTGTTTTGGCATATGGCCATAACAAAAACAGACTCTTTTTCAAAAGGGCGGTGACCGTTTGCACTTTTCCAGATCCTCAACTAGGGCATTATTTCTGACCCACTGAGGCACTATAGTCTGTCCGATTCGGCAAGCAAGGTCTTGGCCAATTCGGGGTCATAACTCTTGCCTCCTGTTGTGTACAGTCAAGTTTATGAAAAAACATGTACAAAATCATAAAGTAACTAAGGTTACTTTAGGTAAAAACGTATTCAAAATTTTGGACAGTTTATTTTCCTATGCAAAATGTACATTCCTCCTCGGTCTCGGGCCTTGTCGGTCTCGGTCTCGGTCTCGAATTTTCCCCTGGTCTCGGTCTCGGACATGCCGGTCTCGACTACAACATTGATCACCAGTCCATAAGTCTTCTGTTTCCAGACCTTCAGTTATGTTTCTGCACCAGTGACAGAGCTTTTCACCTGTATCCCATTTTCCCTGTCTGCGACACCTCACCACACCCCAGCCTCGGCCCGACACGCTCGCGTGACAGCCGCCTATTGCTCGCACGGGGACTCCACATCGCCTCTTACCAGCCACTAGCTAGTTCCGTGACCATACGACAGGAGACGCTTCCCTAAGGGATCAGCCAACCGGAGTTACCTTCATGGGCGCATAACTTAGTTTTTAACTTATTTGTAAGTACCGGTACGTTTTAAAATGAATAACCCGTAAACTTCCAATATTTTAAACAGGCTTTCACCAATTTAAATGTTGTCACACACGTGATCAGTGTTGGTTATGTTTATCCAACTGTCCTTACATTGAAGACATGTACATGCTAAAATTTATAACAAAACCAAAACAGGATTCTTTAAGGTAATCTTATGCTTAATTTTCCTCATACTATTCTGGAGACAACCAGATAAGTAATCGTAACAAACAGTAAAAAAATTTCTATCATGGAATTCTTAAATAGTCCCTGGAACGTTTTTCTTGAACAAGTTGCTATTGATGTATTACGAAACACATCCATGGCTTGACTCAAATGTTATATACAATGTAATCCGCAGTTAAAATGTAAAGGGAAACCCGCCAACAAATTGATAAGTGAGACCTCTTTGTCGCTGTTCCTGACTGCACTATTCCACAAGTATTTTCGATATGGAAATATTGTTTTTAGTTGTTTTAAAAGAAAAAAAAAACGTTTGCAATTTGTGAAGAAAACACTTCAAAGATCCATTACACTAGATCTGCAAAAACAATGGGCGCTGACTTAATAACAATAGATCTTTTGAAATTTTACGCGATCCATGCATGATTTACTTGGCTGTTTTATGTTGAAAACAATTAGTTTCCGCCCGTTGACTCTTACAGAATATTTTTGTGTTCAAAATTACTATTTTTGCCCCACAATTATCCTGAACTGATTGCCTTGTGCATTATTTTTATAGGGTACTGTACGATGCGCAGCACTAACCAATCAGTTACTACTCCTGATGTACAACCTGATTTATTCTGGAAGTTTCTTCTGCGATGACGGACTTTATAGACTAAACGCGGATCAACTAATAAGTATTCTTTCTTTGAAACAATTTAAATACCCATGATCAAAACAAAACTAATATATTTGAAAATTAAATCCTCAATTCCTGGTGAGAAACAAACATAACAGTGTGAACGATAAAACTTGCGTGTTAGCCTGGACAGGCACGAGGGCAACTCAAATACGCCCGGAACCCGCATTGATGACTTGGATCAAACATTCAAAAAGTTATCAGTCGCAAATACATTAAACACATCACAGGGTCTAACGTTAGACAAAACTTTTAAGTTTTATTTTACTGTGAACAAACAAAAAGGCATAAATGCTATGATCATGAACACAAAAGTATTATTTTAACAGCTTCTTTCTTTCGTTAAATAGTCTAACGTTAATAGAAAAACACTTTGGTAAAATTAACCAATGACAGGGCCAGCGTCGCACCTAAACAAATTTGACTAAAATAATTGTTTTTTTTTTTTTTTAAGTAGGATAGTCAAAAGCCAAAATCCCTCATAGGGAGGGAACTTGGCTTTCGACCCTCGAAATTTTAATCTTCTAAAAGTAAGGGGGTGTATATTTCATTGCATTTTTCTGAATAGGTGATAAGTGTGCTCCGTATTTTGAATATATTTGAATAAAAGTGAAATCTTTGTTAGAATTTGGGTAAGAAATAATTTTTAGCTTAATTTTATTTTGTAACATTGCTGATCAAATGTTCGTGACTCAATCAAATTTTAGAAAAATATCAGAGACATTTAATGTTTCCTTTGTCAACACTTCTGATTTTTTTCTAAGCAATCCAGACAATTACCGTCGAACTTTTAATAAAGTTTTACGTTTTATAGGAATTAAATGGTCATTTCGCCCAAGTTATATTTTTAAATGAAATTCAAAATTAGTCTAACGTTTTGAAAATTTCAGAAAATATTTACAGAGTGCAATTTTTTTGAAACTCCGTGCAACCGTGTTTCAAGTAAATCATTGCGCTATCTCTCCTCTGAAGCGAAATGTATCTCTTCAAATCAAAATGTAAATGGCATTATATATACTGACAGTTCAACTAAATCGACTTCCCAATGTAGATTCCACATCACTTTTACAATAAATATATACCCCAGAGGCTCTTTTCAACTCAACATAGTTCATACACTCACACACGCAGCATGTTATTCTTTTCCTTTTTTATTTTTCTCTTTCGTTATTTTAAAGTTTGATAAGTTAAATGAGTAACTTAACACGAGGCAATTTTTACGGCTCCTTTTATACAATGTTTATCTTTAACGGATGATGAGGTAATAGTGAAACATGAACAGCGCCCGATAACACCACAATAATTAAAGAGGCGCTTTACATTCTCTTTGTTTTACTTTGCTCTAGGTTTAGATAATTCCAAAATTATTTAGGTGTTGATGGTGAGGAAAAACATTCTCCAATTGATTGAATCTCACTAATTTTTATTCTAAGAGATATTTGTGCAGCAATTACTAATTTTACTGAAAATTCGTTGCATTGCAAATCATAGAAAAAACAAAAGAAAAAAATAGTGAACTTGGTCACTTCTTATACAGAGTGAAAAGTGCCAAATTCCTCCCTTAGAGTGTTAACTTCTGTCAAGGATAGAAGAAAAAGCTCACTCCAACGAAGAGTGAAATTTCAAACTGAACCGGACAAAGACCGTTTGCTTTACTTGGGACGTTGTCATAACAACGTTTAGCTTCGCACTGGGTTATTGTTTTACACCATTTTCGCAGATAATTGCAATTATTCGAATATTCTTCTTTTCTAATTTTCTTGCAGTCGATAATGAAAAAATCAAGTCGATAAATCCAGTGGCGTAGCCACGGGGGGCCTGGGGGGGGGCATAGGCCCCCAGATTTTCTTCAGCCCCCCCCCCCCCCAGATTTTTTTGCCTCCTGATAAAGTTATTGAGAAAAAATAAAATTTTTGAACGGAAATACGCTTTGAAGTATTTCCTTCAAAAACAGTAAATAAATAAAATTTGTAACAATTAAGAGAACATGCATGAATGTGTGTAAAACACATTTTGTGTGCACGTATGAAATCAAGTAGTAACTCCAAAATGATTACTTACACGGAATTAGACACCGTATATAATCTGCACTGTCGTTTATTGAATTAAACTTCGAAGATGAAACGAACGTTTCGGCGGCAAACTCGAATTTGACTTTGTTAGGTTAAGACCCTTTTTGCCTTTCGGATGGCTGGTTGATTTACTGAAAACAGTGCAATCATACACTGGAGACCATTCTTACACGACCATTCCTATACTTTTTCATTCACAAAATATGCCTTAAAGGCCCTGTTCTCTAACCCCAAACAGTACCAATTCTCCTAACCTTCTTACTTAAGCTCCCCCACAATTGTCTGAAATTCATCCTCATCCAGAGACAATCTCAGTTGATTGCTTTGAGTCGAGTATAGAAAAGCTCTATGTTTATAAACAAAACATTTTCAGTACAGTTCATGCTGTGTAATAAAAGTTTTGGTACTTTCCATTGTTTGAATTAGCTGTCAATCAAGGAGCTGAACCAATGAAGAATTTCAGTACACCCCTACCAAAATTGTGTTTTGGGGTGAGAGGATTGGCCCTTTAAGGGTAAGGTACTGCCTTTGGGTAATTCTTCCCATCCATCCCTAACAAGTAGGCCAATGCCGTGCCTCACTCCTTCCCATGACCAGTGCCACTGTGGAACGATTTTTTTTCGACAAGTCCTCTTTGTACTAGTTGGCACTGGCGTCCGGGCGGATTTATAAAATGTCCACAAGGTCCGCATTTCATGTGTTTCCCGCATGATCCATACTTCTGCTTTGCGGTTTAAATATTTTGATAGATTTACTCGTAGTATTTTAATTTTGACTACGTAATATACCGATGGCGGAACAAATACTTCACAATTTTGCATCTAAACACCACTGAAAACCGGAAAACATTGTTTCTCCGGTAGTATTTATGCCACTTGTAAAAGACGTAGGCCTATAATCAGTTCAAAGTTTTGCCAAACATAGCACCATTTTGCATCTAGGAAATATAGTACAAAGAAAGTTTCTCAGAGGAGGACACAACTACTTTTTGGTTTTCGTGTTGAAGCTGAAATCTATTCAAATATTGCCGAATTTGCAATCTACGTTCTCCTGAAGTTCACAATTTTTCCCAAGAGAAAGGGAGATACCGGTTCCATTTGGACTCATCCCCAAGACCATGGCACATATCAGGATTGCCCAGATTTTGGGTCCCTAAAAAGTGTATGTATTATCATTTTTCATAGATTGATTTTTTATGCACACTATTTGAGAAGTGGCAGACATGTGATTCGTATTTCAGGGCTGGATACATCCAACTTAAAACACGTGGAAAGTGCCGTTTGGGGCCATCTGGAGGGTTTGTAAAACCCAAAATTTTCTTGCACGCCCCGCGCCAATCGATGGTGGTGCTCCCTTTAGATAGTCTTGCCGCGCCTTACCATCCCCCCCCCCCACTTGTTACCTAGGCCCCCAAAAAATTCCATTTTGGCTACGCCACTGGATAAATCTGAAAAACAAACTGGTAGTAAAAATCCAAAGCTTAATCTAAGAATTAGCATTCTGTTATTGCATCATCTTTAGTACTGATAATGTCACAAGTGAAAGTACCATTTAAAGAGATGGGAAGTTTTAAATTGAAGTTGAATTTAAGGGTTACATATTGTCTTTACTTCGCAAATCCCTTGGTTAACAGACGAGTCGAAGAATGCAAATATGTTTGCATCTGAATGGCTTTCAAGGGTTACAGAGCTTTTTATATAACCGATAGGTGTATAATATAGTACTCAGTGCGTTGCAGCAATCATATACATACCCACCACTTTAAGAAATACAACAAAATTACAAAGGAAAGTTTTGACTCACTTCATTTATACCTCAACTGAATGTTGACGATATTTAGTCAATAATTTCCATTAACTTATGTAATTTTTTGAAGAATAAAGCTATTAATAAAAGGGTCGATAGATGTAAAAGACCAAATTTGGACTCGTTTCCTTGATATGTCACATTTTACTCCATGGTTATAAAAGAGGCTTCATTAGTCCAGGAAAGTCAAACTATTCCAGCATTACCTTATTAAATGAGCAGTATTTACAATATGATAAATACGGTAGGTCCTATGCTACCAGGTCAAATATGGGTTTAATTCTTAGTGAAACCAACAGACACCTTGCTAGAAATGGTCCGTTTAAGTGTTTTAATACTTTAATTGTTACAAATGTCCGTGTGAAACGGTATAAAGTTTGCAATGAGAAAATAGGTGTACCGAATGAAACAAACATACCAAGTGACCCTCCTTTTAAAGGAAGAACACGCGAACACACACTTCTTTCTTTTTTACAAATAACGATTTCTTTCGTGTTCCCGGTCAAGTCAAAGCTTCAAGTGATTAGTATTCCTCTGTGATGTACACAACTGCTGATGATGGTATCCAGGCAAAGTTGGTGACTGTACAGAAGTTACACTGTCAATATTTTTATGGTTTCCCCCAGGTTCCTCTGAACTCTTTCACCTGAAAGTAAAAGATCATCAAATCTTGTATTGATAACGTTAATATTGGGTGCACAATCACGTGATTGTCTTCACGAGTGGTTCCCAGTGGGAAGGGAGTCGCAGGTGATTTGATAGGGGGATATTTACGTAAAGGGGGCAGGAACCTCCTTAACACCTTAATAGCAGCATACATACCATGAGCAGTACAGTAGGTCACTTTTCAAAATGTTCAAATGGAATTAAACTCAACCGGTCACGTGTATTTTTGAAGTTATAAGTAAGAGTTGGAAAATAATCAATAAAAAACTCGGATAACCAGGGAGAAAAGAAAAGTTGAACGAGGCCCTCAGCCTTCATGCCCCCTCACTCTGCCTTTATTCTTCGGTGAATTTCGGTACATGTTTTGTAACATAAGATGGTTGCTAATTATGTATGACAAGTAATACGAGAAGGGTTTAGGACAGATTGTCCTACTTTAAAAAGATAAGTAAACGAATTCGACCGATGTCGTGGCTTAGTGGAGAAAAGATTTGAGGCGCGAAGTTGTGATAGTAAGCAACATAAATGCCCGTCGTTTGTGGCCTTTTAGAGTTGTAAAAATAACTGTCCGTTCGATGCCTGTTTTTCTTCTATTTTCATTATTAGCTTATCACAGTAACTGTAAGATTTAAATAACTTTTCAGTGTAAATGACATTATCGCAATAGAGGCAAAGGCAAAAATTTTCTTTTAGGTACGTCATCAGTATCACACAAGTCATACCTCGCTTCCCTTTCTGCTGCTGTATTCAGGTATTGTGGGATCAAAATATTCTGGTAGTGGGGTTAGGGTTCTAGACAGGCTGTTCAAGATTAAGGATCAATCAAAGCAGCGGTTTATGTTTAAAAGGAGGTGAAGCATAGAAACATGAACCATTTGATCCCCTGAAGCCAATACCCGAAACAACGTTCAAAATACTAACAGCGGGGACCACCACCGCCCCCCCCCCCAAAACATCGTGAACCCTTTCTAAGGGAAGCACATTTTTTTTAATTTAAGGAACGATTGGCGCATCGTGATGTAAAGGGAACAAATCGAACCCCTGCGAGATTGTTAGAAATGAAACCTTCACACCTATTGGGTTAAATTGTCACTCTGTTGGATGTGTTTTACATTTTAAGTATAAAATGAAACTGAAGAATAATTCCGGAAGATAGCAGATATCATTGTGTAAGCTGGACTGTTTGTCATTGTTTCAAATGATAGAGTACTATTAATTATATAAGTTACAATTAATTAGATTTTATATAACAATTGGATAACGTAGACTGCAACCAAACGAAAATGTCACACCTAAAGTACTTGACCTTTTAGCGAGAATGACTAAACAAGAAATATGCTGTATAGCTTAATATGTAAGAGACAGTAGGTGCCTGGGTGTGAGGATTGTTTCAAGGATATCTCATCGACGCGCATTCAACAACGCAATGTTCTGCAAAGGTGACGTCAAGCACATAATTTTCTACAAGATAAAGGCTGTTAGAAAAACACCATGCGGCAGTCTGCATATTCTAGTAACATACCAATAGACCAAAATACTAAAAATGTAATGAAAGGTAGCTTCATCACAGACGGTGGATATTAATTGATAGATCTAACCACATTAAAATAACATCGCCTAGCGATTGTGTGTTCAATTTACAATTTGTTTTTCTTTTTCTTTGCAACTGTTTCTGAACTAGTTGGCTTTTGTTTGTTTAATTGTGATAAAGGCGTTTAAAAATACATATTGTTATTGGAGGATATTTCAATTTAAACAAAGAAAGATACTTTCCGGAACACTCAAACGGTGTGGCTCATCAAAAAATTTATCCAACCTGTATTTAACTCTTTTCATGACTTTTTGTAAATGAGAATAACGATAAAACCCATATTTTGTTTTTGCAAAACCTTAACACAGTCAACGTCTGCCATATTATTGTCCATGAAATTAAAAACTAGCTATACACGTTGGATATTCTGGTGATTTATAATTTTTTTTTTATCTTTTCTCAGTCATTATTTTCAACGCTATTGGATATCGGCATAAGTATCCGTTGTAGAGTTAAAGCCGAGTCGGAGATAGAATTAGTGTGATAGGTTAGGGTTAGTATACGTTGACCTTACCTCAGATTGGTAGTCTTCATCTGACATCAGTCTACCATCGTCCCTACCCTGTGAATAAAATACAACATACAAAACATACAAATTTAGTATAGGTGTAAACCAATATTAAGTTAACGTTCATTTGAGGGTATAAATATCTAATTGAAAATGAGTGGTTGAAAAGGGGTGAAAAAGGTAATTAAAATTTGGCAAACCGAGTCATTCGTTTGTTTGCGTACCAGGCCTTCTAATTGCTTGCAGCGTCCATGCACGATGCACTTCTTACACCATAAGTAGGCACGCATAACATGAATTACGGATATAGTACGGCTTATTCATTTTAACTATTCATTTCTCCTTTTTAATCATTGCTTTTTGTTTAGAGTGTTAGATGAAAAAGGAGCATTTATCCAAAGCAAACTACATCACGAATTTATTACGAATGGTGATTGTTTTTTCAACACATAGTGATGTCATTGAAGCAGATATGTTTTCAAGACCATAGGCCGTTTCGGGTAGAGGCGCACTGCTAAAAAAAGGCCTTTTTGATTGGCTGTTGTTATGGCATTGTATCGATTGTATTCTTTGTCAAGGTAAGGGATTAGAGTAGGGATTACGTTATCGTTAGCCAGTTAGCAAAATTTCTTGTTAATCTGAGCATTGCTCCGACGTTTCAAGTCAGAAATTGTGTCAAGTCAGGAATAATAAAATACGTATATATTTTAGTGTTGGGTAAAATACAATTCGCTCCCCTGGGATTTTGCCTCTGACAAGAAAAATAATTTGAAGTTGATCTAATAGGAGGCGCGAATGGGAAACAAGGGTCACCCCCAAATTTTGAAAAGGAATGAGTCCATGAAGTGTAGGAATGAGTCAATGAAGTCTAACAAGATACGTATATCAGGGAATATACGTGACAGCAAATAAAAAAAGATATTATAAAATCTTTATGAAAACTGAAAAGAGTTGCAGCAATTTCGAACAGCTTGTAAAAATGAAAATCAGTCCTCGGCCAAATTCCTCTGGGTTGTCCACCTGAAATAGTAGGGTATTCGGGAGAACGTTGTAAAAAGAAGCCTAGGTTCTTAGTTTTTATTTAACGTTTTTTTTTTTTTTTTCCTTTTGTGGGGTGTCCTCCTTTCTTTTTTCTTTTTTTTCCTTTTTTTTTGTTGTCCCTATTTCAATTAAAGTGAACATTTTATTGCAAGAGAAAGCTCAAACTAACGACCCAGGTTGCAATTACAGGAGAATGCAATGTTAGAGGCTTGCAATTTTGGAACGGATTCTCGCCAAATGGTGGCACTCCGTGAACCTTAAATAGCCGAAAGGGAAGTTCTCAATCTCATGATTACAATTAAGTCGAAATAGTCGTTATTTTGGACTTTCCTGCTGCAATAAAAAATAACTCAAAAAAAAAAAAAAAATAAAATACAAGATGATCTGAGGCGTATCAGATAATGCCAACTTATGTGCACTGTTGCACATTTTTTTTTTTTTTTGGTGGGGGAAGGGGGGCTGCCATTGTGTTATGGAAATAGCGCTACCGCCGGTCATTTAGGGCATTTCTTTTAAAACATCGGTACAAATAAACATGTACTTTTCCGTGAGAGTACCTTAGGGAAGGCCCTGTATTCACCTGCAAATCACCCTGCCTTCCGAACCATGAATACCATTCATTGGAAAGTGTTTAGTAGACTATGAGCTAAAAGGCTGACGAAATAAGGTTTGCTTGTTTGCGTAAAAAAATACTGGTTTCATATTGAGAACTTGTGTCCGGTTATTCTCTCTTAATAAATACTGTGATCAGGGAGCGTTTACAGACAACTCCCTGCTCTGATGCAGTAGATTAGCTTGAACGTCAGCAGTGAGGGCCCGAGGAGAGAACGTAAGATTGAAAGTACCGGCAGCAGAGAGATAAACGTAGCAATCTATGCGCAAAGTAAAATAACATCAGCTATGAATCTTCCGCACAACAAAAAGAAAACAGGACTTCTTGTCGATTCCATTCTGTGTTGTACAGCCTCACAACCATACGGGAAAACAAAATCCTTATGAGTGAACATTAACCTTAATACAACCAACATGTTTGAAACATGTGTTAAACTTAACGCTGAGGGTAATTCAATAGAAAAACGTGCGAAAGTTTTTGTTCGTTCCGACAGTCCGAGGACGATCACTTAATGGACCTATCAGACTATTTTTCCACAGTACACCGCGAACCATGTGGGGACAAAAAGATCCAGTATACCGACAAAACATCTCAGAAACTCAAGGTTTTGAGTGACCGGTCCCTTCTCCCTTACTTTAGTCAGATCTCTGGCAAACTTGAGCATGGAGCCTGCAACCTATAGTGCACTGCATGGTTAAGCATATCATTTTGCTCGTCAGATGACATTTTGCAAAATAACACATGAAATTTCCTCAAAGTTAGACAGAACATTATTGTGATTTTCTAAAATGTTAGCACTCTGCTTTTAAGGTCCAAGAAACAGGATTCGGGCACAATCTAAACTGTCGGGGATTGTTACACCTTCTTTCTTAAGAATTTGCAATGGAATGTGCTTTTCTTCCTCAGTCACATCACACCCAAAGATCAAACTTGTTTAAACTCATATAACTGTTACAGACTGCTGGTTTCAATTATAATATTCTCAATGAAGATTCCTCATTTCACACAATATAATAAATTTGGAATAAAATATAAAAATATATATATAAATAATGCTTGAACCGAATCTACGGCTAGCAGTCGTTAGGTTAAACCAAACATTTACTCCAGAAGGAGTTCTGCTTCACAAGGGCAGCTAAGTGTTAAAAAGGACAACTTCAAGGCGTTCAGGCAATTTACTTAATTTTCTGTCATGCTTGGCTCCATTCTAGGCAAGAAAGGACCAGATATTCCGCATTACTTAGTCCAGAGAAGGTTACATTCTCTACAATTATCAATCCGATCAATTCAGGCTTAAAAGATACCAACATTTATAGTTTTATTTTAAGTCTAAAATGTACATGGATTAAGCGTTATTGTAATGACTTAAATGAACCCTGGGAAAACTTTTTCACGTGCCATTAAAGAAGTAGGTCACGGACTGTTATCCGATTGTGACTGTAAACCAGATTATGTTAAATCCATTTGTATTACTTTTGTTCAACAAGTTGCCCAATCATGGTGTGAGATCTTGTTCGTTCCCCCTAATTTAAACTGTAGCGCGGAAAAGAGGGGGAATACGATAAATCCAGTCGCAATCTACTAAGTTGACAAAAGAAACAGCCCATTTGTATCACCTGATGGCCTCTCAGCCATAGAGAGTAAGTACTTATCTCCTTATCATAAATGAAATTGTGAAGCTATGTGGGCCCCATGTAATTTGCAAAAAATATTTCGTTCACGTTATCATTACCATTGTCATATGTTAACGAGTCCCGCCAACTGGTGGGTATACCTCGTATTATACCATAATACAACGTAAGCGGTAAACTCGCTACGTTCATTTTACGTTTAAATGCATTATAGGGTAAAGGATTCCCCTGTCTGTCCAAAAAATTGTCATACTTAAGTTAACATTCTTGTCAAGCAAGAATCTATAAAACACTTTCACCATAAATCTCAATGTTTGAATTGTTACAAACGCTTTGACCTCCGAAGCCAAATTATATTTGCAATTTATGTTCATACATAGGGTACTCCTGCTTAATAAATATGTTTTTTTTTTCTAGCGGGGAAGTCCGAATCCCCTAATTGTACATGGTGTGAGGTGCAAGACGAAAATTTAGGTCATGTTTTCTGGGAATACAAACATATTTCACATTTTATAAAAGGGATAGAAAACTTGTTCTGAAATCAAAGTCCGTTTTCTTTAAGCAAAGTTTCTCTTTTACGTATGAAAAAGGCAAACATTCCTTTCAACTTTTTTGCGCTACACATGAAACATTTTATTTAAAACGTAACTGGTAAAAAGCATAGTATGGGGAATGCTTTCTTTTGCATGTTAAGATCTAATGTTTAAGTGGAACAACATATAAAAGTTAAGACAAGAATGTTGCATTTCAGATATTTGCTTATTGTGGGAATTTATTTTCAGATTACTTTTGCAAAAACAGAAGAACCCTGGCATTGTATAATAGATTCTTTGAGATATTTCCATTTGCATTTGAAAAGGACATCAAATTTATGTTATTTGTATGTTATATCACGGTTGATGAACTGTACGCATATAATTTGAACACTAATAATGAAGAATAAAAGGAGAAAAAAACTTAGCAACAAGACCGAGGAGCATTTAGATCAAATAAAGAGTAAATTTTTTTTATCCGTACCCTCCATCCTTCCATTCCTGCAAATAAACCATTTTATCGACGCATTAATACAACGCCATTATGCTCTCACAATTTCTTAATGCTTTACCAGATGACTTTTATTTTGTTCCCTTGTTGAGATTATAACATTACACAAAAGTGACACAAGTAAAAATAAATATCACGGAACAGCTAACGAATTAAGATTCTGTCAATGGTCATTTTAGCAAAAGATTTTTTTTTCATTATTGATATAAGAGTAAACTGGCAATAACTCCCATTTAGGTTGGTGTGTATTTTGTCGTGATGATTCAAATAATATTAATTCATAATCAGTGGTCGAATGAGCCTCAATCCCAACCTTGGGACTTTAATAAAATTAAGAAGTCTTTATTCATGTCATATTGAGAAATGTCAGTTTTGGGAAATTGAAGAAAAAAAATTTAAGTTAAATTAAATTCCAACTTGGATTACAAAACGCTGAAATAATAGGCGTGGGCCTTATTTTTCTTGAGTTTAAAAATTAAGAAAAGTAATGTGAAGTTACGGTGCTTTTTAAAATTTTGCAATTACAGAATGAAAGAACGATTCTGTCTCCATAGGCAGATAGGTTTGCTAAGAGCCAAACTCTGTTTCACTTCCTAAGGTATATAATATGCCAGTTAAAACCCCGTCTCCGCTACCACATTAATGATACATTAATGCTTTATATACTGCAGTTGCATGGAATTCCGGACTTCTTGCAAACATGCATTTTTGGCGAAAAGTATGTTACGACTAACAATCCTGAGGAATGTGTGAAATGACTTTTAAGAGCCTGAGAGACGTAATGGTTGGCCGCAGGACTGTCCAGGAGCGTCATTTTGGATAACGAGGAGTGTATAGAAATTTAAAAAATAAAACATGACCCCAAGACCGTCTTACAGCGGGTAATTGCAATGAAAGTTCTGCAAGTTGTATTGCAGCAGTCGTTATTTCGGTTTCCGTTTGAAAGTATTGAAATTTTCAATCGTTTTGCTTTTTCCCTTGTGGTAAGGAAGGTACATAATTAACATCACGGCTTGCTATTAAAATCTATTGAATTTGTATGTTTAGTAATTATTTCATTATAAGCAGGTCTGTTGAAGCATTTTGCAACCAATGTGACACCCCGACAAAGATGTTGGTACAAATTAATGGCCTTTACATTTGTTTATGATTAATAACTAAACTTTGTATCTTTTCTCTCCCAATTATAGTCTGATTGAATATTTTGCTATATTTGTGGTTGAGGGGGTGTTTTAGAACAAAGAACTTATCTCTATGATGAATTTAAAAACAGAAAATATTTATTTATTACATCTAAGGCTAATATATTCTTAACCTTCAACAGTGAAACACTCTTCTGGTGTAAGAAGTTCAGATAGTCTTGTCCTGGGCATGACGTTAAACTGCATCCAGGTTGTGGCTTCTGTTCTCTTCAGCCAGTCTAGAGCAGGACTTCTCAGTGTTTGGCCTTTTGAGGGCGTACTTGTCCATTTGGGACGTTAAGCTCCTTAAGGGAGCAGAACTCCTCCGGGAGTAATCGTTTGGTTTTCGCCCCTTGGCTCTTCGCCAGAGAGTCGTGGGGACTTTTAGAAAAAAAACTCTTCTGGAGTGAAATCTGCACCAACATATATAATTATCTTCACCATTTATGGATTAAATTTTCGTTTCAAACCTCACAACGGTTTCTAATTACAATCTAAGGGCGTTTTCCCTCTTAAATGTTAACCCAAAAGTATCGGAATATCACCTTTGTTAACGGCTGTACAAGATTTAGTTGACTGCATGAAGAATTCAGAATTCAGATTCAGACAGATATTTTATGAACATCCACTGACTTTTGCTATGGTAACGATAACTCTTTCTGTATGTGAAGTGCTATGTTGACCATGAGAGGAAAAGCGAATACGCTGCCTAATGCACAGAGTGTATTTTGAGTCTCTTTGGGTCCCTTTGCTTCACTTTGAGCCTCTCAAACATACACATATGTTCTCTCAAAATATTACATTGCTAAAACACTCTTCAAAAGTGAAAATAGGATCGAGCTAAGTATGAAGAAAAACATGCAAGGGTTATCGATTAGAGCTATCAAAAACCCTTTAATTTTAAAAGTTTTAATTTTAATTACATCTTTATTTTCACAAAATTGTGATTCACAGAGTACGTAACAATTTGCATTCGAAGGTTTCGGAAACAATAGAGGGCGTATTCAAGATTTCATCTTAGGTGTAGATTTAAACGATGATTTGGCCCACTACACTCTAAAAAATATTTAAACGATTTTGTTTAAAAAATAGGATACTCACGAAAATGAGTATTTCTACTCGAAATAAGTGAGTACTTCAACTCAATTTGTGTAAAATTTTGCACAAATTCAGAAATAATTGGAAAAAAAGTAGAGAAATTGTAGGCAGAGAAATTGTAAACACGTGTCTGTTTAAAAATTATTAATTTGAGCTTGTGGTCCTGGGTTACATACGGTACGATGCATTATTGACTTTCGTTTCTCGACCGGACTGCCGGGATGGGGAAGAAATGACGGTTATATTATCTACACCTGCTGCCACTAAAGCAGTTCTCTCACAACCTATCCTTTTTAAATATTTAAATCAGTTTTACCAACCGAGAGTTCAAACCAAATCTATAAATAGATTATTAGGTGGTGAACATACAGTAGTCTGTGCTGTTTGTTATAATATTAAAAGCATCTGTCAAGCCCGGCATATCAATAGCTTTGAAAATCCGTTGCAGATGTATGTCATGCATATTCCGTTTGTTACAAAAAGTACAAATTAACAAACTTTTTTTAAAAGAAGGGTTTAAGGTCACAACAGGATTTGTTATGTTAGAGGGGTACTTATGCTGAGCACTTCAGTGAAATTAGAATTGGAATCCGATGTGGTTCCCAACATATAAGCACGTTAAGTTTTTCATATTTTCACAAAAAGTGAACTTGCAGCAAGCACATATGATATCACATCCCCATATTAATGGTCAGTCATTTGTTTTTCTTTAATATTTATACGGGACTGAACCTGAACAATCCCATGTTACTAAATGTGATTGCATAAGCGGTATAAGAATTTCACAAACTTTGCATCCCCCAAGGAGAGGTTATACTCCTATTAACTGCAAGGTTAACACAACAGTCTGATTAAAAAAGGGGAAACAAAGCATTCCTTGTCAATCTGAGGAAGTGACATAAGCTCTGCTGCCCTTAAACTCACTTTTGAACACAAATCTACTGAATTAATTTACTGATATCTCAAGAAATACATGTCCGATTTGAATTGAACTTTCACCACACTGTATAGATTTTGTTCCTCTTTCACATATGAAAATTAAATTTTTGCCTAAACTTCCCCTTTAAGAACGAACTTGCCCGCCCTTCCATCCCCCAGCAGCTTTTGTAATACCGAAACCCCAAATCTTAAACATTTCGTTTTAAATCACTTCTTCACTTCATCTTTCTAATAAATACTTAGGAGTATCTTTTTTCAACTGTACGTCACAATTATTTTTGGATAATGCTGATAAAGAGACCAAGTTGTAAATAGTTTGAGGAGTACCGTCGAAAGTGGTGGTTGTGCAAAAACAAAAAACAAAAAAAAAAACAAAAAAAATAAAAACATTAAAGCAGAGGGTCACCACTGGTTGACTTAGAGCATATAAATGTTGTAAAATCGTGACCCCACACAGATGAAAATGGCATTTCCTGACTTGTAGTAAAATAGAGACGTTCGTTTTTTGAGTTTTGTATGCAATAATATTTGATTCAATGAAATGGACAAATTGAAAAATGATCAGAACATCTGGTACACCACGGCAACTGTTTCACTACCATTGCACAGAATTGTAAGGTAAAGTAAGATAATTAATGAGAAACAGACATGGATGTGCGGTTGTATCACAAAGTAACATAAAATACGAGCCTTTTTCAAGAGTATGGGATTTGCTGGAAGACAACTGACGACCATTAAATTGCGGGGACTCCCCTCCAGAGTGATGCATTTGTTACAAATGCCTTTGATTACAGCTGGACTGCACTTTTAGTGAATTATTACTGCATGCCTAGAACTGATATTTTCAGATAGTTCTTGCGTCTGGAATTTTCAAGGAAACATACCGAGGAATACCGGTCGACATGTACTGCTTACCACCTAAAACTGAATATTAATATATCTTGATGATGGAGATGGGGTGAGACACTCAGTAGAAAATGTAAACTAGGAAATAATTCGTTCTTGGGACTATGGCTATATGTTGCTATTTATAAGCAAGTTACCATGATGCAAAAGTAATCAATATTTCTCAAGAGAACATAACGTTTAACATGATTCTTAAAAAGGGGAATATACTTTCATTGAATTCCGAAAAAGACCATTGCAGACCAAAAAGAATCTTTTTCAGCACTGTCAAGTTGTATTGCGTGAATAATGATAGTGAAATTCATGCATGTGCGTTTTATCAGACTGTTGTTAAATTATGTCCCAGGAATGCTTAGGTGTGATCAGGAAAAGGCAGCGGTCGGAATTGTTACTTTGTTCATCAGCAAGAAATCCACATCTGCGTAAAAAAATCGTCTGCGTTATATGAGGACGTTGGCATTAGATGGAGATAGTCAGCGTTGGAGGTAGAGTCTGCACCGAAATGCGCCACTATCAAGCTGATTGTGATACTTGAGAGCCGTGAGAATAGCATTCACCTGACCAGCAAATCGAAGCTACTAACCATGCTTGGAGGGTGACGTACTTTCACAGTGCATTTTATTTTTCATGTTAAAGCTTTTAAAATGCTTCTTAAAATAGAGTGTATAACACCTTTGAAAGACCAGCTGGTCAAATAGGCTCTGTAAGTTATTCCTTACCAAAAGGAGAATTTTGCTTTTTGACAACTAGTGAGCTAAGAAAATAATCATGGATTGGTTCTTTTTGGCTGGGGACCCCCAAATGACTTAGTTCTGACCTTCCCAAAAGCAACGTTGGGATCTTTTGTTAACCGTATTGCATCAAAATACCAACTAAGAAGCTATTCCAGTTTCCCTGCTTGAAGTATCTTGCTAATGAAATGTGTAACACTTGTGGCCTCATAAAACATCAGACCTCTCGTTATTCGGCATTTTACCTCTGGTGACCTGGCACATGACCTCTAAAGACGTTGCATTTGACCAATAGTGACCTGCCATATAACATCTGGTGATCTGAAATCTGACTTCTGGTGATCTAGCACATGTCCTCTGGTGACCTGGTTTGATCTCTAAAGACGTTGAATTTGAACTACGCTGACCTGGCATATAACCTCTGGTGATCTGAAATTTTTCATCTGGTGATCTTGCATTTGACTTATGGTGACCTGGTATTTGACCACTACTGACCTGGCATTTAACCTCTTGTGATTTCTCATTTGACTTCTGGTGACCTGGCACAAGACCTCTGGTGACCTGGCACATGACCTCTTGTGACCTAGCGTATGGCCTCTGCTGACCTGGCATATGACATCTGGTGACTTAAATAACCTTTGACCTCCACCAAAAACGGTAGAGTTTTCCTAAATGTGGCAAATCCATTAACCAAATATGAAAAGTTTCCGTCCTCTCTCTTTTTGGATATTGTGTTTACGAGTTTTCCCATGGTGACCTCACTTTGACATTGGATCTCAACCAAAGATATTAGACTTATCTTTCTCAACATGACAAATCAATATACCAAATACGGTATGAATGTATTGGTTCTCCCCATCTTGAGATAAAGTGCTTACAAGTTTTTTTTTCTGGTTTTGATCCCCAAGTGATTTCAAATGACCTTTGAACTCCACTAAAACAAAAGAGTATTTCTTCTTAACATGGCAAATCTATAAACCAGATATTGAAATTTCTGTTTTCTATCTTGAGATATCGAGTTTACAGTGTTATTTTGATTTTGCTGTCTAGTGACCTCAATTGATATTCAACCTCCACCAGAAACGATAGTGTTCCTTTCCTCTACATGGCAAATCTTTATACCAAATAAGAAAAGTTGTAAAGTAACGTGTTTATAACCACATTTTTGAGATTTTCGCCGTTTTAGAGCCGGTGACCTCGAAAGAACTCTGACTTCCACCAAAAACACAGGTTTTTCTTTGCTAGCATGCCAAATCTATTCTGTCGGTCCAAAGAACTTCACACACGGTCCGAAGAGTCAATCACTTGATGTGTTGGAGTGAAACAGTAGTCGCGCAGCAAAGCAAAAGTGCAGGCAAATAGACCTATTGTGCAACTTTACCATGTAACGACATGAAGATTTCTTTTTTAACTTGTGGATAAATAACCGATTTTTACGAGCGAATGCGAAGTATAGTAGCCGCTTTATGGACTTATTACAGTGTTTTCATTCTGTGCCTTTTTGATTTTGTTGCTTTGTGTATGTAGATCAAAAGGCGTTAACCATGGGAACAGATAATTTATTTAAGGGTGGCTCTGGTTTCATTACACGTTGATGCATATTACAATTGCATGGCTCTTGGAACGACTGTATGGGGTTCTCAGAAGCCCTTTCAATTGTTTTTGTCAACTGCCGTTCTTTATGACATAGTCGTTACTCTTCTTTTCTTACAGTTCGAAACATCTGAGCAACCTGTTGACGAAAAAGTTTAGGCGTTGTTTTAAGAAAAACATTGACAGGGGGGATTTCTTTTCATAATGAAGCAACTTATAACTGTAACAAGAGCGACAAACTAAGGTAAGATTTTATTTTGTTCAGAATTGAAGAGGGTTATGAATAGAGAACGCATAAGAAAACGTAGTCTCCCGGATGCGAAAATTGCGTAATATTAACTGCGTAGTTTTTCTGACCTAAACGTTTCAACTGAAACATGAATCGCCCTTACTAATAGGTGCTTGCTTTGCCGGTGACCTCTTTAACCAAGTTGAAAGCTAGGTTACATCTCTTCTGATCTGGAAGCATCGCTTGCTTTGTTAGTGATCATGCGATGCATTCACGGGTGATCGGTTTGAACTGCCGAACCGTAACAAGCACTGTCATCGAACACTCAGGAACCCGGAGAACACAAAGTAAGTTAAAAAAAACTGAAATTGTCATTCGTTAGGAATTTTTGACATTTTGAACTTCCAATTATATGCGTGCAATTCTGACAGTATGGACTACCGCCGGAAATTATAAATAAAACAATTCTTCTGCAATCTAAACAAGTCCATTTTCTAGACCTAGTAGATAATATAATCCACTAACTGTTTTTTAGTCAATTTTAAAATATTTATAAATGTATCACTCACATAAACTTTTGTAAAACTCGAGCTTGTATCATAAACATTTCTTTTTCCCTCACCTCCTATCACTAATGTTTTACAGGTAATTTTCAACACTGATACCTTTTTCTGGTATGCGCGAACCTTTTCTTCATCATAACAAATTCACGTGTTTGGTCTAAGGTTAGAGCACCCGACTAACACGCGGAAGGCCTGGGTTCGATTCCCAGGTCGAGTCATACCGAAGACTCTAAAAATGGAACCTACTGCCGACAGGGTGTTGCTAAAGTTTAGCAGATTTCTGTTAATATCAAAAGAACCCGTAGATCGCCCCCATTCGCGAGTATGAATGCCTTGCATTCTGGTTATTGAAATAATAATAGGAAATAGGAAAATTTATAAAGCGCCTTATCCAATTAAGAAATAAAAGCTCCAAGGCGCTGTACAATAAAAGGTAAAATCAAAACCAGTCAGTTAATAAGAACAGCAATTAAACTTAGGAAGATCAGAACAATGGAACTAAAATGTACCAGCAAAATACACAAGTCAGAATTAAAACCATAAAGAGTAACAGGCAATTAAACAATAAAATAGCTATAGAAGGCAAAACAAAAACCCAGTTAACTAATAGCAGATTTAAAAAGGAACATTTTCAAAAGTTTCTAAAAATTATGAAATTTACTGGATTGCTTAACTCCATCGGGGGTTCCAAAGTGTTGCAGCGCTTCTATCAAACCGTCTGTTCTCGTACGTTGAGTTTCCTACTTTGGGGACAATCGGGAAGAATTTGGACTGAGAGCGGAGGGATCTAGACGGCTGATATTTTTGAAGCTGATCCCGAATATAGACTGGGGCCGAATCGTTAAGTGTTTTATATGTGTATAGTAGAATCTTAAATTGTGATCTGTAATATATTGGCAGCCAATGCAAATTTTGCAAAATTGGTGTGATATGTTCGTGTAATCGCGTTCGTGTTTCAAGTCTTGCAGCACAGTTCTGTACTCGTTGAACACGACCACTGAGCGCTTGGGGGAGACCAGAGAGTAAAGCATTACCATAGTCTAAACGTAACGTGACAAGTGAGTGAACTAAAATTTCACATACATCATCTGAAATAAACTTTTTGCTATTACCAATACTACGAATATGATAGTTGCAGGATTTAACAACTGAGTCAATCTGCTTTTTCATTGTTAGGTGTTTATCTAAATAAATTCCTAAGTTTTTTTACAGACTCGGCGAAGCGTATTTCATTAGAATCAACTTTAATACTTAAGTTTCTGATCGTGTTAGACTGCGTCTTAGGCGCAAATACAATCAGTTCTGTCTTTTCATGGTTCAGTTTCAACATATTATCATACATCCACCTACTTACGTCCTCTTCGCATGACTCAAGCTTAATTTTAACCTCGTTCCATGAATCATTTGGACTAAAAGACAAATAAAGTTGTGTGTCGTCAGCATAGCAGTGGTAACTAATATTATGACTCCTGATGATTTCACCTACTGGACGAGTAAACATACAGTACATAATTGGACCAAGAACCGAGCCTTGCGGTACTCCAAAATGAAGAGCTTGACTACTTGACATAACAACACCTATTTTTACACACTGTGTTCTGTTCTTCAGGTATGATTCTAAGCAGGCCAACGTGTCCGAGGTAATTCCAAAAGAAGGCTAAAGGCGATTTAGGAGGATGCGGTGATCAATCACATCAAAAGCAGCTGACAGATCAAGCAAAACGAGGGCCGAACAAAGTTTCGAATCTACATTTATCACAATGTCATTTGGACCGGCGAAGATAAGAAACCCTGACTATTTGGTAAGACGCTTGAAACTGTATGTTTTGAATGGTACGCTTTATTTGCCTTTTCGAAACGACTTAATTCCAGTTGCTCATTCAATCTGAATAAATCAAATGATGCATATGAGTTTAATGTAAAGACTTGTTAAGTAATAAAAGTAAATCAAAGCAAACTATGCTCTAAATCTCTTCAAGCTAACGATTGATTAATGTTTAGGCCTATGCTAGAATACTGTATAGAGCTTTAACCTATATGGCGTTAGGTCTCCTTTAATTCTCCTACACTGTGACGTATGCTGCTGTTACGTTACAACACACTAACGAATAAGAAACCTTTGTATAATCCAACTCTTCCTCCATGATTCATGTAGAAACTTGAGCTACATATGAGCTTACTTGAAAACAATAAAATACATAGACTTTCGCGCATTTCATACCTACATCGCGCAGACCTTGGAAACCAGTAAAGCACGTGGATTTTTAGAGAGATAAACAATGTAAATATATGCTTAATTTTACGCAAACTTTCACAAAAGAAACAAACTACTTACTTCCTTGGCGCTATACCAAACGACCTTGACAATTATTCTTGCTGATTTATCGGTTTGATCATCAAAAACAGTACATTACTCGCAATCTGATAACAACGCGACCAGACAGAATTGTCGCTGCTGTTTTCCTAACCGAACCGAAGATAGAAGCAATAATGATTCGGAAGCACTTAACTAAACATTGAACAAAACATCCTCCCCCCGATGAGGCATTAGTCTCATCTAAATGTCTGAGTGAATCAGTGACTCGGTCCTCATAACCCTCAACTGGATAAATAACAGCTATCTTTCCTATTGGGCGTCGATATTCTGAAGACATGGTTTTCACTTTGATATTTCTAACCTTACCATCACTACCCGGATAAACTACAACCACCCTTCCAATTGTCCATTTTCCCCGGACTGCACTATTATCTACCAACATAACAATGTCATCAACACAAACGTTGCGTCGGTTGGCATCCCACTTCCTTCTTGGGACCAGCAGTGGTAAGACATCTCGAGTCCATCGTTGCCAGAAGCAGTCGACTATCTTCTGCACAAACTCAACACGATGCTTAGGATTGCGTGTCTCTCGAAACGGTCCTTGGAGTACTTCTCGTGATGCTCTACCAAGCAGCATATCATTGGGACATAAATAACCTCCATCGTCGGGATCAGTTGGTATTCTTCCAATTGGGCGTTGGTTGACAAGATTGGCAACTTCCTGCAGACAGGTGTAAAGTTCCATGGGAGTCAGGACTTGATCTCCAATTGCCCTTTTTAAAGCAATCTTACAGCTTTTTACGAGACTTTCTGCGCACCCGTTCTGGTGTGGGGCCCCAGGTGTGGAAAATTTCCACTCGGTTCCTCTCGCTGCACAAAACTCTTGCAGCTCCTTTGGATTCCATCCCTTTAACATAGACCGCAGTTCCTTTTCTGCTCCTATAAACTGAGAGCCGTTGTCACTCAGTAAGTAGGCAGGCTGTCCTCTAATAGCGAAGAATCTCCGAAGGACTTGGAGAAACTCCATTGACGAACAGTCAACAGCTATGTCCAAGGACACTGCTCTTGTGTTGAGACAAGTGAAAATTACCCCGTAGTGCTTAGTTGTTTTGTTCCTTCCATATTTAACAGTCATGGGTCCAAAATAATCACATGAGGTGTAATAAAATGGCGGCGTATATGGAGCCATTCTTTCCTTTGGCAGTTCTGCCATTCTCTGAGTCTCAACATGGTGTTCCATCTTGCGACAGGTTACACAGTTGTACTTTATGGACTTGGCGAGTCTTTGAATGCCAATAATCCAATACTTTTTTCTCACCTTGGCAGTTGTACATCCCACTCCGCTATGACTTATACTATGGTAGTGTCTAGTGATAAGCCGGGACACCTGATGTTTCTGTGGTAATAGTACTGAGTGGGCCGTTTCATATGAAATGAAGTCATCATTTAGTCTTCCGTCCACTCGGATTATACCATCTTTAACAAATGGACTTAATGACTTGTAAGCACCGTTCTCGAGTACATTAGGTAGATTCTTCTGGGCCTCTCGGATCCAATATGTCTCAGAAGCCTCCAGCTCAGCAGTTGTGAGTGAACTTCCTTCACATTTCATTCTTCCAGACTTACTACACTTTACCTTCAGATTGTGTAGGAATCGGAATACATAAGCAGTAACTCTAACTAGCTTCCTCCAATCTGAGATTCTGCTACAGTCAAGCACTTGTGCAGTAGCTACTAGAATGACCTTTTGGTGTTTACGTTTCTCAGGATCAACACCTTGATTTGGTTCAAATTTACTCAACGGCCACTGATCTTCAGGTAAAGTGAGAAACTCTGGACCTTGCTTCCATCTGTCAGCCAGTTTGTCCACAGAAATGCCCCTAGAGACGTCATCTGCTACATTCAGCTCGCCCGGTATGTGAAACCACTGAGCAGGATCCGTAAGACTTTGGATTTCCCCTATTCTAGCAGAGACAAAGGGCTTGTAGCTCCTTGCTTGACCTTTGATCCAAGACAGTGTTATCATACTGTCTGTGAGGTAGAAAACCTCTTCTAACTCCAGTGTCAATTCTCTCTTAATCGTTTGACCAAGTCTTGCAGCAAGGACAGCAGCCTGCAGCTCCAGACGTGGAATCGTGAGTTGTTTCAAGGGGGCCACTCGTGATTTGGCTGTTACAAATCTCACTCGGTATTCATTGTCATTAGCTGATGACCACCTCAGATAGGCGCAAGTACCAAAGGCGTCTTCTGATGCATCTGAGAATATGCATAGAACAGGTCGACCAGTTGCCATTAATGGTGTTAAGCATCTCTCAAAATTAACGTTGTTGAGATGCTCCATTTCCTTAAATAGTTGGTACCATGCAGATTGGTCACCCTCAGGAAGTTCTGTATCCCAGTCGAGGCCTTGTCGCCACAACTTCTGTAGTCCTATTTTAGCACGAACCACTAAAGCAGATGCAAAGCCTATTCGATCAAATATACGTGCAACTTTACTCATGATCTTTCGTTTTGTGAACTTCTCAGGTTCTGAAGCTTCAGACTGGGGCCCTGTCATGCCTTGGCTCCAGCTGACCTTGTAGGACAAAGTATCCTTTTCATGATTTCACACAACCCCTAGAACCTTCTCAGCAGTGACATCATTCAGAAGGGGTTTCAGACATTTCTGTTCTTCAGAGGGTGTTTCACTTAGAGGACAGTTTGACAGCCACCTTTTCACCTTGAAACCACCTTCACTGAGGACTTTATCGATGGCACTGGTTGCTTCAGTCATCTTATTTGCTGTCGGAGTGGAAATACATATGTCATCCATGTATATGTTATTTTTCAGCATTTTAGCCGCCTCAGGATACTTGGCAGCCCCTTCTTCGGCTGTTTTCATTAGTGCAATTTGCGCCATTGCTGGGGCAGGTTTATCTCCAAAAGTAAGGACTGTTTTTACATAGACGTCTGGAGGTCTGTCGATCTGCAAATCTCTCCACAGGAATCTATGGACTTGTTGGTCAACTTCAGGAATTAACACTCTATGGTACATTTTGGAGATGTCCACACACGAGGCTACTTCATACTGCCTGAACCTCAGCAGTACTTCCAACAGATTATTGAGCAGATCTGGCCCTTTCATCCAGTATTCATTTAGGCAGTGTCCTTGGAATAATGCTGAAGCATTAAATACAATTCTTACTGGTGTGCTTTTCTTATCCGATCTGACAATGGCGTGATGGGATACGTAGTGCACCGGCCCTGTGTAGTCTTCTTGTTCTTTCTTTGAAAGCCTTTTTGCAAACTTCATATCAACCATTTCTTTGATCTGATTATTGTATGCCTCGGCATATACTGGATTTTTCAGGAGCCTCTTTTCTGTGGTCTGTAAGGTCCTTTCAACTTGTACTCTGTTGTCAGGGAGGAGGTGAGGATCTTTACACCACGGATACGGAATAAGCCATTGTTTCCCCACTTTCTGACAGGACTCTGAGATAACCTTGCCTTCATCCTGTTCAAGTTTGCTCAGTCTGACTGGCTCACATTCACAAAACTGTGGTTGAACCCCCATGCTCTCTGTTGACCAGAAATCTGTCATGTCTACTGGGGCTGAAACCTTTACATGAAGCACATTTTTTTTGGTAAGTTGATTGTCCTTGGCAGGATCCAAAAATGACCCAGCCTAGTGGAGAGTGTCTGGCCACCAGGTTTCCAGACTGCTTTGCTTCTCCAGAATGCATTTGAGCAAACTCTATGCCAATCAGCAGATCCAAAGGACCACTCCCTCGTTTCACGTCAGAGTGATTTAACTTTAATCGATCTAGAATTTCATCTTGCCGTATTTCCTCAATTTCCTCACTGATAGAGGGCAATCCTATTGCCTGGATATGATAAGGTCTGTTAGTTTCCAGTGATCTTATCTGCAACTGGAACTTCTTAGTTTGGATTTGTTCTTGCTCACCCCCTACCTTTGTGATAGTGACGTCCACATGTCGTCCTTTCAGGTTCAAACTCTCTGCTGTGGATGAGCGGATTAAAGAGATCTCTGCTCCGGAGTCCAGTAAGACATTTCCGATCTGCTCTGTGCCTCTGGCTCCAACCATATTTGTCTGAACAATTGGCAGTATTGCTTTGGCACTTTCATTCAGAGCAATACCCACACTTCCAGTCGCATTCTCTAGAGGTTTGTGCAACAGTGGATGGTGGAAGTAAGTACACTGCTTCCCATCAATCATTTCACTGCATTGCTTTCTTCTCTTACAGTTGGCCATTCGATGGGATTTTCCAGCAATTTTCAAACAGCAGAAGCATGCATGATTTTCCTTGATCTTTTCCATTCTTTTAGAGTAATTCATGGCCACCAATTTTCTGCATTGATCAACCCAGTGAGTAGAAGTTTCACAAATCCAGCATTTGTGGAATGGTTGTGCTGTTTCAACACTTTCATTTCCAGCATAATTTACAGCATAGCCAGACTTACTTGAATCACATCTTACCGGGGCAGTGGCTCTCATACGTGATTTCATCTCTATGGTTAACCAATCCATGAGCATTGCTAAGGTAACCTGTTTATTTTCTGTTTCCAGGTATCGGAACCACACCTTTTTGTCATCTGCATTTAGTTTTCGTTCAATCATAGCTAACATCTGGCTGTTGTCCATGTCTTGTGGACGGCCAATTTCTTTCAGTGTGTTAAAGCTACGTCTTATCAGGTGTACAAGCTCGCAAAAGCGAGAGTCTTCCCCCTCCTTTAGACCTTTAAATTTGTTAAGATCATTAATTATTGCGTCCGCAATGAATCTTGGGTCACCTTATACAGAGTCTAGGTAGTCCCAAACAGCTTCGTAATCTGAGCCAATCCCTCTGACCATTTCAGCAGGTTTCCCAAATAGGCAAGTTCTTAAGAGAGAAATAGCATCTCTCTTGCTGTACCCATTGCCAATGGCATGCATAAAGTCTGACTTAAAGACATGATAATCTCTCACATCTCCACCGAATTTAGGCATTTTTGGTTTTTCCATCTTTAGTTTACTACTACCTTTTGCTGTAATTACCTCAGGTTGTTCCACAGTAGGTACGGGTTCAGGTTCAGTGGATATCTCAGGTATGGCTGGTTCTGTTTCTTCCCTGATGGGGCTAGACGGTGAAGATTCTTCGGTTAATTCTGCACCCTCTAACTCTTCAAGATCAACAGTGTTTTTGCAGTAATCAGTCACTTGTACTTTCAGTTCCAAGAATTTCTGTTGACACACATCCATCCATTTTTCTTGTTTTTCAAATTCTTCATCCTGAATAATAACTGAGATGTACTCCTCATGTTTTCTGCAGACATCATCGAATGCTTCTTTACACTCTGCGAATGCTTCTTTCACTTCTGAACTTGGTCTTTTACTCTTCAATAAAAACTCTGCAGCATTTTCTGTTCCGGTAACCTTACTCTTAGCAGTCCTCCTCTGTAACTTAAGAGCTGTCTCGTCTGACATGGTTTCTGTACTCTTCAGATCCCTGGTAAGCTGGTACGGAAATTGAATCTTATGGACCGGCGAAGATAAGAAACCCTGACTATTTGGTATGACGCTTGAAACTGTATGTTTGGAATGGTACGCTTTATTTGCCTTTTCGAAACGACTTAAAACGACTTAGTTGCTCATTCAATCTGAATAAATCAAATGATGCATATGAGTTAATGTTGAGACTTGTTAAGTAATAAAAGTAAATCGAAGCAAACTATGCTCTAAATCTCTTCAAGCTAACGATTGATTAATGTTTAGGCCTATGCTAAAATACTGTATAGAGCTTCAACCTATATGGCGTTAGGTCTCCTTTAATTCTCCTACACTGTGACGTATGCTGCTGTTACGTTACAACACACTAACGAATAAGAAACCTTTGTATAATCCAACTCTTCCTCCATGATTCATGTAGAAACTTGAGCTACATATGAGCTTACTTGAAAACAATAAAATACATAGACTTTCGCGCATTTCATACCTACATCGAGCAGGCCTTGGAAACCAGTAAAGCACGTGGATTTTTAGAGAGATAAACAATGTAAATATATGCTTAATATTACGCAAACTTTCACAAAAGAAACAAACTACTTACTTCCTTGGCGCTATACAAAACGACCTTGACAATTATTCTTGCTGATTTATCGGTTTGATCATCAAAAACAGTACATTACTCGCAATCTGATAACAACGCGACCAGACAGAATTGTCGCTGCTGGGAGCATATCCCCATTAATTCCTCCTTTGACTTACACACTAAATTCAAAAAGTAAACGGGCCTCTAAAAGCTTGTCGAAGTTTTCGCCAGGGTCAAGCTACCCCTCATATGAAAGCTGACAAGTTGGCCATTCATGGCACTTTCAATTTACCATATCATGACCGTGAAGATTTTTTGCTATTTCACCTCAAAGTTCAAACCACCTTTTCCAAGCCTTGTTTTTCACTAAAATCTCGGTATGCCTCCGCCAGCTTCTAAGGCCCATAATTTCCACAAAATTGCTTCAATTAAGCCCATTTTTTCACCAATGGTACTTCATTTAATATACTTTCAGAAGAAACTTACAGGAAACCCCAGCTCATTCCATAACATATCGAAAAAGTGCTCCTTTTAGGGACTCTATCTGAGGGCGAACAAATGGACGCAGTAATACACCTGCTAATTGGGATATGCTCCCTTAAGAGAGAGGTGAATTTTTTCAATTTTTTAAAAATTTTCACAAAATGAAATTTAAAGCCTATAAAGGACTTGTGCAACTCAAAGTAGGATTTGACTCACATTTTGAAGGATTTATGGCATCTTTGTGACATATTTCTCTGCTTTTCCCCATTTTATGCCTGTGCATGGACTTTGTACACTGAAAAAGGGTTTAGTGCAGGACTGAGTCACAACACTCTGCAAGGTTAATCTATTTGCAGATTTCTTCTTTCTATCACCATGACACCTTCTTGAATTGCAGAATGGGTAATCCTTGGCCCTACTGGCATGTCTTTTGGCTGACAGGATCTATTTTAAGTCTCAAAAATGTGCATGAGAAAACTTCAAAAGATCGAACCAGACCTCAAACCAACTTCAAAAGGGTCCACTTTGTCTCCAGATTTCTCTTCACACAAATAGTACTTATACATCCTCTGTGCAGTTTCAAAGTGAATCTTTGGGACACTACATAGAATTATTAAGAGAGATTAGCAAACCTGAAAGGGATCCATGTAATGTCTGTTTGCAGTAAGGCTAGGCTTGCATCCAACTTTCATAAGTACCAGCTAAGCACACAGATTACTCAGATTTCCCTCCTTGCTACGTCCTGTGAGAACTCTGTAGCAGTCAGCACATAAGGTTGTTCCTGAAATTACAAGTAAAAAAGAGTAATACAACTGTTATGCAGAAAAAAGAGCCACTGCTAATTGATGCTCTTTCACTGCATAGCCTTCCAGACAAGCCTCCTTCTTGTATGGAATGTGACCGTACAACAATCCCCTAAAAATGCAAGAGGTAAAACACTGTTTGTCGCAGTCCAACTGAGTACAGATGTCATTGTTGAAAATGCAACTGGAAGAAAAATTTAAGGAAATAAATACTTAGCATGGCATAGCCTAAACTGACATGTACCAATATGGCAAAAGTTGAGTATCCTGGGCATGACAGCTTCTCAGCTGACTCACGAGAAACTGGTAACAGTGCAGATAAAAACCTGTCAGAGTATGCTGACAGGTTTTTATACAGTAGCCTAAAGGTTAGGTAATTGGTAACAAATGCTGCTGAGGAGGCTTGTAAGGGGTTTAACTTGTTATGAATTAAGCATCTAAAACCTCATCAGGAAACCTTTTAAAGCCTAGTAGGCCAAGATCATTTAAATAGGTCATTTCGC
This sequence comes from Holothuria scabra, assembly GCA_037179385.1. Classification (NCBI taxonomy): domain Eukaryota; kingdom Metazoa; phylum Echinodermata; class Holothuroidea; order Aspidochirotida; family Holothuriidae; genus Holothuria; species Holothuria scabra. Next base: position 13,130,237 of record CM074179.1, read on the forward strand.
AAAACCCTTACAAACACAGATAGTATGTATTGGCAACGTAAACTAGGAGAGTATGTGACTAGGCCTAACTTTGTTGTCATGTGAGGCTCTTAGGAGTCTAAATCAGCTCTAACAGCTAAATAAATCACCTAGCCATATGCTTAAACTCTATTGTATACTTGACATGCACTCACCGAATCACTAGACTTTCAAACATCAAAGTAATGAGGGGATCTCACTCGGATTGCATTATGCTTCACAACAACGTAAAAAGATTGATGTGTATGTGTCGGAGCCAATTTACAATCTCCCGGGCCGGGACTACTTCACAGAGCTGTACGGTAGCCCTAATATAACATCCTTGTACTGTGTTCATCCAGAGGGTTTGACTTTGGAATAATACAATGCACGGTTTTGTGTTAAAATGCCTATATTGCTCCGTTTTTTTGTTTTTTTACCGTTTTGGCCAAAAAATTGCCAATTTGGCCCTAAAAATCACTCAAGCGAGAAATTGCATGACGTCTGCCCATAATTGGCTTTTACATAGCCTATGAAGTACAGAAAGCCAAGTTTGGTCAACTTCCTACCAATTTGAAAATTTCAGCATTCCTGCCCTTAAGGGAGCATATCCCCATTAATTCCTCCATTGACTTACACACTAAATTCAAAAAGTAAACGGGCCTCTAAAAGCTTGTCGAAGTTTTCGCCAGGGTCAAGCTACCCCTCATATGAAAGCTGACAAGTTGGCCATTCATGGCACTTTCAATTTACCATATCATGACCGTGAAGATTTTTTGCTATTTCACCTCAAAGTTCAAACCACCTTTTCCAAGCCTTGTTTTTCACTAAAATCTCGGTATGCCTCCGCCAGCTTCTAAGGCCCATAATTTCCACAAAATTGCTTCAATTAAGCCCATTTTTTCACCAATGGTACTTCATTTAATATACTTTCAGAAGAAACTTACAGGAAACCCCAGCTCATTCCATAACATATCAAAAAAGTGCTCCTTTTAGGGACTCTATCTGAGGGCGAACAAATGGACGCAGTAATACACCTGCTAATTGGGATATGCTCCCTGCTGTTTTCCTAACCGAACCGAAGATAGAAGCAATAATGATTCGGAAGCACTTAACTAAACATTGAACAAAGCATCATTGTGAACTTTTAAGAGAGCAGTCTCCGTTCAATTCAAAGGTCGATAAAGAGACTGGTGGCTGTCATGTAATGAATTCGTCGTGAGATGCTGCGCGAGACGTTTAGCCACGACTTTCTCCAGAATTTTGGAAATATAAGGCAGATTTGATATTGGACGGTAGTTCTTTAGAATATCCTTGTCCAATCCAGGTTTTTTTCAGCAAAGGTGTGGCATTTGAACGCTTGAAATAATCAGGAACATATGAACCCGCAAGTGACTTATTAATCATAGCTGTTATGATGGGCAGTAGACGTCTATAGACTGCTTCAATAGGAAGTAGAAAGTGGATCTAGACTACATGATTTACACGGGGCACGGAGTATTAATTCTCGCACCTCATCCTCATTAGGAGGTACAAATCTCTCCAAAAGGTAGCCATCAAAGATATTATCAGCCTTCATGTTATTCTCAGATTTAACAGACGTATCAAATTAATCTCTAATGATATTATTGATGAAAAAATCATTAAACTGATGAACAAGGGCACCCATAGTACTGTGATGTGGGAGAGGAAGATCACGCTTAAGACCCATGATTTGACTGGTCGGACGGAAAAGCTGTTTCGGGTTATTACTGCACTCAACTATCTTTTGGAGTAGTAACTTTTCTCTTCAGTAAAGAGTAGTGAATTTACCTGTCGACACTGCTCCCTGTACAATTGCCAATGTATACTCAGTTTGATTGTCCTTCAAACTCTCTCAGCCATTGGGCGTCTTTGTTTGGCTTCCCTTAACCGATCTGTATACCAGGGTGCATTTACAGTAGTCTTAAAGTTTTATATTTAGTTTTTTCGGGTGCGTGTCGTTCAATGAGAGTAGCCAGAGATATATTATAGGCGTCGAATAACTCATCTAGCGGTTTGTCTACATTCTGTAACTCATGACAACGTCTGATATCTTCTATGAATTGGGGTAGGTTGATGGACCGAAACTTTCTGAAAGTGATTTGCTTACGAATCCTTCCCGGTCTACCAACATTAGCACTGAAGCATACGGCATAATGATCACAAGTTAAATTTCCGTAAGGGTCCCCCAAACAAGAATCTGCAATAGATGTAGATCCCAAAAGAAGATTACTATCCTCTCGGGTGATTACAACGTCCACGGTGTGCCCAGCACGGTGTGTAGGGCCAACGACATTTTGTACAAAGCCATAGTCATTTAAAAGAGTGTGAACGCGATTGGCATCGGAGTTATCGTTTCCATCGAGGTGAAAGTTCAAGTCACCAGTAATTAAAACTCGATCATATGCAGCCAAACCTTCCAAATAAGTTGCCCATTCCTCAAAAAACTGTGAGTTTCTAAGACCGTTTTTTACTGAAGGTGGAGGCCGGTAGCCAACACAAAGACCAAAGTAATGTCCAACTTTCCCGAAGATGGCCTTACGAGAGCGATATATAGAAATTTGTTGCGGTGGGAATTCACTGTCTCCCTCACGAGGTAGCTTGAAACGCAATACCTAGCCTCGCACTGTAGGTCAAACTCCGATAAGAATAAGTTTCTTGACGTTCATAATCGAGTGCTTTGTGAAGGCACCCTACAGTTTCTCATTGGTCTGGCATTATTGATAGCCTATTCTGGGAGTTTTATTCAACCTTGGTTTCAAAAAACTTCGCCAGTTAGGTCTACAATTGTGTATCCTGAGGTTCTGGATATGGTATACGTGTACCGCAGTCACTGACAGACTGTGGCTGTCATCATTCCAGTTGAAGTTTTCATGATCCAGGTCACGCAAATGCACGGATGTTGGACCTACAGAATATGGCAAATATAAAAAGGGCCAGCCATCAATAACTTGTGATGTCGTGTTTGCGAGGTTTGCGGTTTTTGACCCCTGTTCACCTCAAATCATCTTTGACCTACACCATAAAAATGAGTTCCATTCATGTAACATGACATATCAATATACGGAATATGAAAGTGTCAAATATTCCTATCTTGAGATATCGTGTTTACAAGCAAAAGTGTCCCAAACGCACACACACACACACCTATACGCGTTTCTGGCGCCTATCGGGGACATGCTCATTATACCAGTCAAGTGGGGATATTCTGTTTTTCCTAGTCAACTGGGGATAATCACAGGTCATAATCAAGGTGACTGGGGATCCTGAAAAATCTACACACACATTTTCACACAAATTCAAACAAAAAACATGGAAACGTGGATATACCTCAGATCAAACTGTAAAGCTACAGGCACTTATCTAACACCCCACTTTGCATTATTTTGGACTTTCTAAAACCGGGGATATCCCCGTTTCGCGGGGTATCCCCAGTTCTACTGTAATTTTCATGTGTGTATCCCCGATTGACCCCAGAAACGCACGCACACACACACACACAAAGGGCATCACCATCGCACATGACTGCATTAACACTGTAAGGTCACTCGCTAAATACTAATGCAGTGCGTTACATCTGTTTAATTCCTCACATGTTAGATGCATGCCATTGACCTAAGGTGTCAGGTAAGAGTTGCAGGCATCACAGGGTGTGTCGGGTAGTTGCCCAACATCTTGCAACAAGGAAACATGCGTCCTCGCGTTAAAAGTCTTCGTACCAACTTTAAACAAGTTGAAGGTTGGAGACCTCACGAATTACAATTTCAGTGTTTTAACTTCTTTAGTGTTCTCAGTATTGTTCGACTGCAGTGTTTATTACACTTCGACAATTCTGCCATGGAAGTACTGTACTACATCGGAGGTACTTTCATGGTTCAGGGAGTTGGGCAACTACCTGCATGGTTCAACCGGATCACCTGTGAATGCATCGCATGGTCACCAACAAAGCAAGCATGTACTTCCAGATCAGAAAAGATGTAAATTAGCTATCATGTGTGGCTAATGAGGTACAGGGGTACAGGGGGCGAAGGCCTCGGAAGCTCCTGTGTATTTACGAAATTGTAGGCATTAAAATGATGCATTTTATCTTCAACTTGGAATTACATAAGATGGGCACTAAACAGAACACAAATAACACAATTTGACTTTCTTCAATTATATCCTTACTCCGTATGATTTAAGTTGGCCGGAATAACGCAGTGGGTGCGAGGATGGATTACTTAAAATTGAGGTTCTTCAGGGACTCCCTCCTTGATGTCCCAGATCTTCTTTTCAGAAAGCTAGGGGGATTATCATGTGATGTGAATTCAGGCCTTATATATAGGTTTCAGTGACAATGGAAGAGGTGTTCTACAAGAAGTAACCCCGAATCCTGAAATATTTAAAACGGGTGCACGCGAAGCGTGTCGAAAAAAGCAGTGTTGAGACCGCAATTGAAAGGGTGTTGTTTTTATTTAGTTTTCAATGCAGTATATGAACTGTTTAAACATTATACAACTTAATTAAGTATCACTCGCGTAGCTCTGTCAGTTTCAGTTTGTATTTTTGTAGCAAAAGCAACCAAAGACGTAAAAAACAAGTTCTGGAAAAAGTGGGGGCAAGCCCCCCCCCCCCATGTTTTCTTAATTGTTATATATTATATTTATTTACTGTTTTTGACAGAAATACTTCAAAGTTTATTTCCGTTCAAAGTTTTATTTTTTTTTTCTCAATTACTTTATCCGGACGCAAAAAATCTGGGGGGGGGGGCTGAAGAAAATCTGGGGGGGGGGGGGGCACTGCAATACAGTCGTTCCAAGAACCATGTAATTGAAATATCCCTGAAGTAATATGCCTCAACGTGTAAAGAAACTGGAGACATAAATTATCTGTTTCCATGATTAATTAATGATTAATTAATTTACAAACACTTACAAAGTAACAAAGCCCACAAGACACAGAATAAAAACACTGTAACAAGTCTATAAAGCGGCTACTATACTTCGCATTCGCTCGTAAAAAGTATTCAGTTTATCCCCAACCGGATAGAAGCGAATCATTCCACTTAGTAAATGAAAATATTTCTTTGTTTCATTGGTTCGAAACCCCATTTGAACTTATTATTTCAAAAACTACTTTACGATATACATGCGTTGAACAAATTATTTCGTAATCCACCCCATACAATGTAATTTTATCGGTGTCCAGGACCAGACGTATTACTTCTGAATCTGAGATCGCTGCGGACATTCTCGAACACAAGAGGCCGTTTTTTTTTTTTTTTTTTTTCTAGTTATCCTTCTGCGCCGAAAACTTCACGTGATCTGAGAACAGTATCACCGACTCCTGCTATATAAATATTATATATATGTGGGAATCTTTGCAATGTTGCAGACATTATGGAAAACCAATGAGAAAAATAGATAATTGTTTAAAAAACCCGTGTATTTATTTCTGTAATAGGTCTAATGTATTTATCCGAAGGATTTTCAAACGAAGTGTGACAGGGTCAAGAATATGTCAGTCAAAACATTGCATACGCAGGTTAATTAAAGTGTGAGTAAAACAATAGTGATGTGTAAAAGACCAGGGACAAAAATTTACAATGAAGAGTAAATTATCTGATAAGAAATTAAGAGACAAATATAATATGGGGTTAACAAAAGAAATGTCAGCACGGCACAACACTCTACCTCATTATTTTAGCATAAGAATCAAATCTGCTGCAGAAACATTCAAACTTTAAAGAGGTAAATCTTTGAACCGTAAAAGTAACTGATATAATTTCAATTGATTTTCACTCAGGTCAAGTCAGGTTGTTTTTGCTCGTCACGCTACCTTTAAAACAAACCTGTGTCATTGAAACACTCAATACGCACCGTACTGTACATTTCTTCATATCACAGACTTACTAAGGCTTGGAAAATTAGATGAAATTTCACGTCACACCAGTGCAATGTGGCATATAATGACATTTGGAAAGGACAATGATCCAATGTTGGGGGGACATTAACTCAAAAGTAAGATATTGGATCAAATGCTATTCATGTCCAGACAAACGCTGAGTTATGTCAAGTAATTCTACCCCATTAAATATTCATTAGAAAGTTAAGAACTTAATTAGGACTGTTGGAAGGGTCTTTCTTCTTTACTTGAATTTACAGGTCTGGAACAGAGTATTACATTTGGCGAATATGGGAGTATTCATAACCTTCAAGCACCGACAATGATGTTAGTATAACAGGAGAGTTTATGTTTAATTTGGGGACTCGTATTTCTCAATTTTAGGTTATCTTTATTTTTCGTAATGGCATTTGAAATGAATCGTGCATATCTAAACGCAATGTGATAACAAAAGATTGATTAACAATAGAAGATAACTTAAATTTTATTAAACAATCTCTTAGGATTTCAGAATGGAAGGAATTCTTTAAAATTTCAATTAAGATCAACATATATTTCGAGCGAATAAAATTAAACCGAGGAGATTCGGGTTTTTTTTTTTTTTTTTTTTTTTTTGTGAGTATATATTCAGTCTAAAGACATTCGTCCCTGATTTTACAGTTACAATGTTTGTCTTTCAAGATGTTATTTACTCATTTCTGCTTACTCAGTTTTATTTCTTTTTAATTTCACCTGTACACCTGCTTCGTATTTAGTTGCAATGAAGAGTTAAGTCGCATTTATCGTGACAGTGTTAGCTGGTGTGCACCTGTGTGGTTCGCATATGCATGGGGTCAAATCCCCTTTGATTTACGGGGTTTTTTTTATCTGGGTTATATGGCTTTCTTTCCGCTAGGCATTATGCCTGCCACTACATGCAGTTGTCCAGATGATCAAGTAGGTTACGTGTGGCAATTGAGCTCCCGAGGGTGGAACAGTTAACTAGCCGAATTTGCCTTGATGCTTTGTTGTGGTTCTATCCCCCAGTGACAAGTATGACATGTATGGGGAGGGCGTTTCGTTTAGTTCTTCAAAACTGACGTGAAATAAAAGAAGACAACAAACATTTCACAGAACTTGATTGTGTTCAATCTCCATCAGTTTTCATTGCAGAAAATTTTGTCTTTTTATGCTAGTGCGAATTAAATTGTATTAAATGACACCTTTAAAAATGTAGTTTTTTTCCAATATGGGAGATGGATGGCAACCTCCACTCATACCCCTCACACGGGCTTGTGATCACTCTTCGGAAACCTCTGGAATTTTTGCCCATTAATGGGGGGTTGGATGACAATGGTTGGCCTACAACATTTTATGTCAGGGTTGCTTTCACTGGCCCTTCACTCTTCCGTTTTCCTCTACCATTTGCTTTTTTTTTTTCTTTTTTTTTTTTTTTTCTTTTTCTCTTCCGTTCATTTTTCCCTGGAGGATGGGTCGGCCCAATTTCCCCTTGTCCACGACGTCATCCGCTAATACTGACAAATACTTGGCCCACTTAAAGTATTTGGTGGCTGCTAATACTTACCGTATGGAAGAAACAAATAGTGCTGTGTGATTTCGGGTAGAGAAAATAATAAAGACGTATTTAACAAATTATGAATCGAAGCCCACGGCTTTGATTGTAGGATTTCCAGAATTGCTCGGGTGCTTTTCCGCCTTCTTCTGTGGCTCATCCTCAAATGCATTTTCTTATATGCCGTATAGATTGGCACACGATCACTGCAGACGTATCCACACCATTGGACAACTACGCAGGACGACTTCGCCACGTTGTTTTTCAGTGTTTCCAAACATACAGAGGGAATGTTCAATACCATGGTCTCATATTAACTTATATTTCTTATTCATTGCCTTGATTAAATACAAGTAACCTTTCCGTACCAACTTTCGTTCTTTTAGTGGACTAACGCACATAAAGAAAGGAGAAATATCCAGATCATACCCGCCAAAAATTCTTCCCTGAAAATTGACACATCAGTGCTGTGGAAACATTACAATTTCCCTGGTCGGGTCAAAGGGCCTAGTGAAAAGGCCTAGTCAAAGGGGATTCTGTTTTTTCTGTAGTGTTTCCATATTTAAGAACAATTTCCTAGATTATCGTCTCAGTTACCTAAATTTTCATATTCAGTGCTTGGATTATATAATATTCATCTTATTCTAGGTAATTTCGTTCTTTAGCAGGGCTTAAACATATGTAAAGAATGACAAAAATCCAGTTTGCTTTCCAAAATATTTTTTCTGAAAATTCACCCGCCAGTGTTGTTAAAGGTGGAAGTGCTGTTCAATTATTCCCTTTTCGTGTAAATACATATTTGTACAATACTTGTACTGTTAGTGTGAAAAAGTATGTCTACCGTACGAAGGTGTGTGTCGGTGTTAATTGTACAACGTGGCGAGGCGTGCACAGGTAGGCTACCTATAATTCTCAAAGGAACCAGCAATGCACCATTGGAATTTGTCAGTGTTGTAACAAGTTACGACTCGAGTCACTTTAAAGTTTGAAAACCGGTGACTCGAGTCAGATTAGTGACTCGATTACACCTTTGGAATTTTTTCAGTGAAATCGGTTAGTCGGTTCGTTAGATGCAGTTTAACGACTCAGTTGCTATCCAATTGGTTTAGGCGGGCTTATTTTTCCCATTTCGTTGCTTATCCTGAACCACAAGTGCAAATTCTGTATTCGGAAAAACTGTATGCCTACCGTGGCACTGATCGACCAGGGGTCCAGAGCTGCCATTACAGCTCACTGGATCGAGTACTAGACTATATACTGTGCATTTAATACTTTGTGTAATGTAAATTGAGGCAAACTTTCCCAAGAGAGTTTGAGGACTCTCCTGCGCCTATGTCACTTCCTTAAATTGACATGGGGTAGAGTTAATTCCTTCGGTTTTCCAGCCAGTTGTTTTCAATAAGGGTGTGGGGTTCCTAACATTCTGCGGCACCCTTCACCTATGTTGCGCAACCGAATTCAGGTGGTCGAGCGGGGGGGGGGGGCAATGGTGAATTCCTCAAACTGAAATGGGCAGGGGGCAGTACCGGGACACCGACAATTTTCCCCATCAAACTGACTCACTGAAAAATCATGTCTCGTAATGCCACCAATGGGAAGGTACCAGATGATTTAACTGATTTAGGGGTAGGCCTGTGTCAGGAATTCAATTGCCGGTTGTTTGTAGTCGGGTCTTCAAATTGAAGAAATAAATATCGAAGTTAGTAACAAATAACGTTGGCAACGGTTCGACTAATTTGCCGTCTTCAATGAGGCCCCTTTGGAAAATGTTTGCTTTATAGGAGGGATGAGATGTAAAATGGTGCTTTTTGAAAACATTTGTAAGCATATTGAAACATGCATAATGGCCGTCAGTTGTGGCATATTTAGCTCTTACTGCTGGGAAAAACTCGTTCAGACTACCGTGACTTCTGACTGGGATTTCCCCTGACTTGCTGATTTTCTCTGACTAAGCCTACATTGACGGTGGTCTTCCTAGCAACTCATCGGGCTTAGGATAAGGGTTGTTGGTAGTAGGTTTTGATAGGGTCAAGTCTATGGGTTCGGGTAAGGGGCACAATCTCGTGAAAACCTAACGTCGCACCAATATCAGATGCAACAAAAGATTACTTGCTCGCATCTGGCACAAATCGGATTTCAATGCACATTTCATATTTCAAGATCTTGGAATAATTAAGTAACCCTTCAACCATTTCAAAACTTATTTGTCCAAATCCAACCAAACTACCCATTTCCGAGTCTTCAACGATTCGAGGCCGAACCCTAGTTCAATGGTCAGGGGGTTTGACATGTACTTGCTTGCAAGTACAGTTTGTCTAGTTAATTTGGGTTTGTCGTCCTGGGTTACATATTAATGAATTATCGCTCAGATCATGGAAGTACTTCCATGCTCAGATCATGGTTCCTCGACCGGCATGTACACGCGGTTATATTGCCTCACCTGCAGCCATTAATGTGATCCTATCACAACCTAACCTACAACAGATATATATCAGTTTCGGCGTCAGAGTGTCCGACAGAAATCTATCAATAGATAATTGGGTTATAAACGCACTATCTGTCGACAGCATGGGTGAAAGGTGGGGTTGATAATTGATAGTAACCCTCAAATGAAGGCACTTTAAATACAAATTAAATTCGAATTTATCCACTGCACAGTAGACAACGTGTACCTCATCACAAGATCGTTACTAGATTTGCTCGCTCTCTGGTGAGGCGACAGCAGCCTGCCTTAATTTGACGGCCGTAATTGAAAAGAGCTGAATTACAATGTAATGGTTAATGTTTAACGTGTTCATCATTTGATTTTGTTGAATATACTTTAAACAATAGCAATAAGGGGATATTCTCCTTTTGATTGATCATCCACAGTGTAACCGTGAATGTATTCTGGATTCTGGAAAGCAAACTACCTGATTGTCAATCGAATATCTCAAACTGAGCAGATATACATAACGATGGAGGATTGCGATACGTTTAGCTACAAGATTGTTCACTTTATTTAATGATATAGGACAAAAACGTTAAACCACGGAATTAATTTAAATAAAATGAGGGCTAAAGAACCACTCTCCTTAGAATTTAAATACCTGCGTTGAACTTAGTGTTTATAACTTTTGCAAGGGCAAAATCCTACGAAGTTTCAGAAGGAAACGAGACTCACTAGGGAATTCTCTAATAATACTTAAGAATCAGAGCATTCTTTTCGGCAATATGAGACAGCGATGAAAATAAATTTTGCTGAAATTATAAATTCGGACAACAACCGTCCCCCTGCCCCCTCCCCCACGGATAGTCATCCTCGTAGGGGAAGGTGTAAGTACACGATTTCTGATGTAATGTTCCTTAAGTTATTGAGTAGTTGAGTTTTTTCAAAAGAAACATCTTTCAAGTTTGGCGTTTTATCAGGAAAAAGCGTGGGGGATCCATCCAACCAAACACTTTTACATTAATATAATAAATTGAGGAACTTGCATTTAAAGTCTGTTTTTTTTTCCCTTGGCCATCAATTTTGTACCAAAGAATAGCATTACAGGTTTTCCTGTAAATAGAAAATTTCTATTTATCTTTGGGTTAAATATCAGTTACTAACAATGAATGAAACGTTTAATTGCAGAGGCACAGGGGTTCACTGTAATTCCAACACAAGGACTGATTATATCTCCATTATTTTAAACTAGAAACATATTCACAAGCTTGTTTTACCTCCTAGTGGAAATCGGTCTTATTTTTTGTTAATGGTAACCTTTTTAATATTTTCACAATTTCTGATACAAAAATCTTTTGTTTCCTGTGAGTTGTTTCTTCCAATAAGCCTAAAACACAAATGGAACAGAAAATTCCAAATATTTACTCTCAACTCGAATCGTTTCTTAACATCTTCCTTTCTCATTGATATCTTGCAGTGTATCTATTTTGGGTACAAGCTTCCTCTCTTAGTTCTTCTTATTTTCGGATAATACCCAAAAAGAGACCAACCATTTATCGTTTAAAGTAAATATAATCTCTTTAGTTATCGACTGGAAATCACATGTTTCTGTCGTACAATAGAAGGAAAACAAACAGTCATGTATTATTAGAGTATTTAAATGTTTTTTTTTTTTTTTTTTTTTTTTTTTTGCTGTTCAAAGAGACTACCTTCCGAGAAGATTACGCCATTACGCCAAACAACGGCTAGGACAGCTATCAATTCTCAAAATGATAAGGGCTGACATTGATATGTCGCCTTCTCTTTCTGGCTGTCATTGTTTGATAACATAACAACGCAAAAAGAATTGGTTTTATACTTGATAATTCAAGAGGATTGCATGCTATCGCTAATCCTCTCCCATTAAACTTCAATTTTTGTAGTCGATCAAAGAAATTCTCAATTGGTTGAAGTCTTTAATTGACAGCTAGTTCAAACAAATTTGCAAAGTACCATAGTTCATATTGCACAACATGTATTTTATGGGGAGAGTTTTGATTACCCATTGGTGTCTTCTAAAAAAGTAACACTGAAGCAACTTGTGTTTGCATTAGGATGAATTTTAAAAAGTTGTGCGAGAAGCTTGAACAACCAGGTTAAGGGAATTGGAATTACTTGGGGAGGGGAGGATCAGGCCTTGAACATGTAACAATATCTGAATATACATTAAATATTGAAAGTTTGATCATTTAACCAACGAGAAAGAAACCAGAGCCTTATGCTATTGAGGCACGTGGCTAGCATATCCATAGATAAATCAGTCACATGACACTGTCAATGCACACGTAAGACAACTCTTCCAATGAATATTAGTGTCGTGCGTTTAATCCTTTCATTTCCCACATGTTTTTTGACATGATCCCTAGGTGCCGAGGAAGAGTTGCAGGGTGTGTTGGCCCTGTCGGGTAATTGCCAAACAGCTTCCAACGAGGAAGCGCGCTATCTGGTGCGGAACGTCCGCGACGGGCGGATGTTGATGGCCTTGAACTTCAGAGGACGAATTTCGTGCTGTTCACACAGGATCAGGTTAACTTTGTGATTCAAACAACTTCAACATTACTTTACACTTACTAGGATTGTGCCTTGTTTTTTCCCCACTGCATACGCGTGTTTTTTTTTTTTTAATCTCATCGCTCCGTAAGGAGGATGAGATATTGCAGTAACTTTGCCTGTGGGGCTATATATGGCAATGCCAGATTAAATCGCAATGGTTACCATGGTAACGGTAAAATTTCCCAATTTACTAGTCTCAAGGTCTAACCCATGGTGAGGTACCCCGGGTTACTAAAAGGTCCAGGGCTGAAAGTGGGGTCAAAACCTGTCCGTGTGTCTAGGTGTTTGTGTGAGGGTGTGTGTGTGTGTCCAATTTTGTTTTCCTAATATCTTATGTTAACGGCTGGGCCGATTTTCTTCAAATGTGGTAGGATGGTACCCTAGGTAGAGCAATTGCACTTTAATACACAACCGGAAGTGAAGGTCAAAGGTAACAGATCAAAGGTCAAATTTAGTGAAATCACCTTTCCTGCTATATTTCCAAAACGACACGACCTCCTGACACAAAACTTCACATATATAATGATTGCATCTTGACCTACCAAAATATGTGGATGCCATAGCAACAGAGGTCAAAGATCAAGTGGTAGAATGGAACAAAAAATTTTCAACTGATAATTTGTTCGGAAAACAACCTTTTTGTCTTTTAACCTCCTCCTAGTGGGCTGAACCGACTCTTTTCAAAATTGGTAGGAACTTATGTCCCTCAGACCCTTGGAAGTAAAGGTCAAAGGTCAGTGGTCAAAGGTCAAATTTTGCAAAAGACCACTTTTTTTTACTATTTGAACTAAGACTTCAAAAGGAAACGTTCATTTTACATGAAACTTCACAAGTATAATAGGGTAGACTAGTTATACCAAAATATGTAGTTTCCATGGCGACAAAGATCAAAAGTCACGTGACACGGGGTCAAAAACTTTTCTTTTGTATTTACTATAACTCTTAACGGAACGTCCCACAAATCTGAAAGTTTTAGTGTTATACCCTAGGCATGACAAGTTGTACCGATATGTGTGGTTGTCATGGCAACCAAGGACATAGTTCACGTCACAGATGGTCAAAGGTTAATGTTTTGTAACTAGCCTATTTTTCATCAATTAATATAAATATGCTAGACTGAACACTTTCCTTGCCACGGGCAAGGATTCGCCACAGGCCAGAACGCAGGAAAGGTTTGTGCGTCGGCCGGAAATCTTTTAACGCCACGCGTTCAACATGGCGCAAACGCCCAGTTTCTTAATTGAGACGCACTTGATGTGCGTATCAGCTCGACACACATGAAGTTTGCCGTCGCGTCAAAATGGAGAATACGCCCAGCTAGCGCGTGAATTATAACAATTAAGCACTTTTCTAAAGCGTCCCGAAAGCGTCTTAGTTTTATAATCGTTGTGTCCATATCCATATCAGTTTAGTGAGCCATCCCTTCCGATCATGTTAACTTCTAACTTACAAACTTACTGAAGGATCTGTTCTTTCCTGTACCCGATACTTTTTCTTCGTAAAATCGAACGGATCTGACTTTCTTGGAGACAGCATGACGAGTTGACACATCTAATATTACAATGTCTCTTAATATATGTAGCCTGGCCTTTACAGTGCATGCCACATACGCACGTACTTACGTGTAGCTATTTCGCATGACCATTTCCAATCTGCCGAGGCCTTACGTGAGATATGGAACTGCACAACACGACGGGTACCAAAACTTTATCCCACAATTCTTTTTGAACGCTACTTGAAAACGAGTTTCAGGGAAGGGCCTATGGTACAAAAAAAAAAACAGGAATAGCCTATGAACCCCTGTGGTCGCCACTGACGGTCATCCCTGCTGCGCGATTGGATTATTCTATAAAGAATCAACGTGAGACCGTGTGAACTGAACACATCACAAAGTATATCACCCCATAAACTTGACCACCACAAATAACCTTAAAGTAACAGCCAAGCCCGCTGTTTTTTTTTTTCATAGTTGTGCAAGGGGATAACAGCATCTTAAAAAATAAATTTGTCCCAAAATCTTAGTTAGGCCTGGTGGATTTAAAGGGCAAACGTTACAAAGATTGGGTAGCCTATTTCTCCAGTTCTTTCCTAATCCTGTGTATAAATATCCAAAAGATGTGTTTTGGAATGACGGGTGCGCCTATAGTTCCAAGAACTTAATTGGTCCGTGCCATATTCTTTCCCTCACTATCTTACCAAAAAGAAAAAAAAAAAATCTGTCCCTTCGAAAGAAAAAAAAAATCGCTTCCCTTGGACTTCAAATAGGAATTTCAAAGGATCGTGGCATAGAGTTTTAGTATGGTAATTTTTGTCAATGACATTCTACTGTAGCATAAAAAACAGGACAGATAAAACTTCTAGCACATGAAGAGTTCCAGTTCTATAACCAACTTGCGCTCATGTTAGCGATGAGATATGCAACTCCGTCGATAGCCCTTTTGCTTCCTTTTTTTTTGGGGGGGGGGGGAGGGATTCTTCATTCCGAAGCCTTAATTTGAACGAGATTTAATTCAAAAATAAAATAAAAATTTATGTTTCGATTTTCTCGGGTTCAGCTTTTAGAAGAAGTAGAGTATTTTTCACAACTTTAATGGACATAGCACATTCTATTAAACAATGATACCAGAGGAGTATTGGACTTATAAATAGTACTGCAGAGTATTGAAATTAAGACCGATCAAATACTTTTTTTCATTTTTAATGCTACAAATTAAAAGTGTATACAAAACGTTTCGGTTAAGGTAAAACGTGTATGAATGATTCCTAGATGAGTACGTGCCCTTTTACGGAATCTATCGCTCTTTGTTATGTGTAAAACGTGTTACTTATTGCGCATATTTGCCATATTAATTACTGGTCTTTGGTAATTACATCACATGAAATTTCAATTAAAGAACTTAAGCTGGGCAAGACCTTTTTTTAATAGCTAATTAGTTTACACGGTTACACGAAATATCCCTGCACTCCAATTTCTTGACATTTCTATACTCCATTAACCATGTATTTCGACAAACGGATTAGAAAAGCACAGGTATGTGTGTCAGAACATACTAGTGTCGTAACAAAGGGGTGTCGGGATAAAGCACAATCACCGTTTGAGTATATTCCAGCATACCATACCTAGCCGCTGCTAATGTTTATACTATGTCTACGAACCGGTATCATAGTGGAATGAAAATGAAGAGCAATATTATCTTCTCTGTTAATTTACAGCCAGGTTTTAAGTCCCATCAAAATATTAACAGTTTCGTAATTGTCAGACTACTGTTAAAATCATGCTGGAGATAGATTCTCTGAATGAATTTTTGTTTTGATTGAAAAGCTTGTTTCTAATTTTCTGTCTTTATCTATTCATACCGCATTAACGCTAGCATAAATTATCATCTTAAAGATACCCCTATGGTCGGCAGTGGCATAAATGGGAGTGACAACGGGTAATCTCCCTACCTCCTTACGGATACTGTTTTTGTTAATATCCTTTAGACGTAATGAAGTAACCTAAATTCCACTTCAAAAGATAGCATATGTGGCACCAGACTGCATGTAAGCACATCCAATTTCTCAAAAATTTTCATTGGAAAGGGATAATGTTGTCTTCAAGGCTTTTTACTGATGCCATTGTTTTTGGTTTTGATTTTTTTTAATTCCGAAAAATACGCACAACTTTTAACACTCCAAATTTTACTTTAAAAGACTGCATACATAGCACCAGATTGCATACTAGGACATCATTTTTTCAAATATTCAAAGAGGAGGGAGACATTCACTCCCCTAGGCTTGCGAAACCTCAGCAAACTTAATAGCCCCCTGAACAGGGAAATCCTCAATACGTCACTGCTTATGCGACTTATATTTATATGATCATGTTTAAACGTCAACTTTACAAATTAGAGTTGGTAGATAGAGGGTTTGTCAGGTAATGTCACTTACCTCCCAGCGACAGGACTGTAGATTCAGTTGATAAACAGCATGCCCATAGCAAGGATGCCAGGTGACTGTAATAAACAAGGAATACGACAAAATTATTCATTTGAAACAAGAAGAGGGTTATAAACACAGTGGCAGCTTTTTTTCAGTTGAAGCTTATTAGTTTCATCTAAAGACAAGTAATGAATTACAAGCCCCAGAAATGTCCAGCATTTACAATCAAGTAAAATTTCATTGCGACTTCACACGGGGAGTCGTTATTTTGAGTTCTGATCAAGAAGTGAAAGACAAAATGGCGAAGTGGCCCCTGGGAGGGGGATTCATGTGACAATAAATGTCATCAAGGTCAGAGACTACGTTTATCATAAAACAGTATGACAAGTACATGTACATTGCAAGACATCAATGAAAGGTTTGTTTTTGTTAAGTTATGATTCATTGCATGAAGAGTCACTGGCCTCTTTTTACCTGTGACCCCTATCCCCTTCCTAAATATTACAAAATATTGAACGTCCATTTTACCCTTCGTTTAAATAGTCTATCGGGTTATATAAATGTGTATGCAAGTATATCAAACCTTTTGTTACGAGTGGTAAGTTATTTAAAATATCTTACATGAAGCATTAAACATATACAACACCCAAATAAGCATTCTTGCTCACATTGAACGAAGCTATGTGAAATAAAATAAAATGTGATCACATGTGATATTGGACCAAAACCTATAGTCATACAGGACCACTTTTCCAGCTTGGATATCACATTTAAACGAGAGGAGCCCACATAGAGTGTGAAAAATAGGTTAAAAGGTGTAGCTTAGAAAATAAAGAATACAACAAACTCCCAAAAAATCGTTCAGGAATTTAAAGTTTTTCTTAAAACCTTTTTTGTCACTGTTTTTAAACGCGTCAGTATCTAGAATTACAAAATATGGAACGTCCCATTTTAGCCATTGGTTAAGTAACCAGTCAAGTTATTTAAATCTATATACCAGTATAACAAACGTTTTGTTACGTGTGGTAAGTTATTTGGAATATCTCATTCATGAAGCATCAGAAAAACAAAACTCTCACATAAAGCATTCTTGTTCACATTGAACCAAGCCATATCAAATAAATTAAAATGTTGTCACATGTGATATTGAACCAAAACCGACACACATACAGGAACACTTTCCCTGCTGCACTATCGCCTTTAAACTTGGATAGCCACGGAAAGAATCCACATCGAGGGTGAAAAATAGTTTTAAAGGTGTAGCTAAGAAAATAGAAAAAAAAAACTTTTTAAGAAATGGTTTCTACTACAGACAACACACTCCGAAAAGGTGTTTAGGAATAAAGCGTTTTTCTAAACACTTTTTGCGCCCTTTTTTAAACGCGTCTGTAAAATCTGATTCCCGAAACATTTCGCTTTAAATAGGTTTAGATGCTAAACATGTAGTTGACATCGAACCATGTTGAAAATTTCAACCTGTCTGCAAAGTAGGCGAAATTAATCTTTAACTGCTAACACGATTTTTCATTGTATATAACATTCTTTGTTAAGATTGACCTAACCTGTTTTTTGAGTAAACATCTTGGGTTGTAATATATGGAGTATAAAAATGCGGTCAGCTTTAATCTTAAGGCACACATAGTGCCATGTATATATAACTCACACAACATTTAGTTAAATCTACACTCTGTTCAATTCCAACCCTTGTTTGACACAGTTTTTAATACGTCTTATTGTAACATTCCAGACAGATTGTTTCTGATGACTGTAATGTCATTTAATAATACTGTAAACCTGTCAGACCTGTTATGAACAAACACATATGAACTGTGAAATAAATAATTCATTCAGGGCATGAATTCATTATATATCAATACAGTAAGTAATGTTAAATTATTCTGAATAAATTTTCAGCATTCAAGTGAGGTTATATAAAATACATGTATTACATCTGAATGTCTTATGAAAATCACATTAGTACAATCCAATAAAAATTCATTTATCTATTGGAATTATTTTTCTTCTCTTTTTAATTTTGTTAAAAAGTGTTCATCCTAAACAGAAAATACCTTCAATATACTTTTGAATTGTAATGACCTATCTTATTGTTCATCGTACTCTTTTATTTTTAGTTAAGATATAGATAAAACCACAATGAAACCTCCCTGGATACGATTGTTTTAATATCCAATGCTGAATTCTAGATTAAAATATTCAATTCAATTTAGACCTCTCAACTCAGTCGAACTAAATCGTATTGATTTTATTTGTTTTTAGCTGCTTACATTTCCTCATCTAGTAAAATTAAATCAAATATCAAACCTGAAACGAAAATCACTGCAAATTTATAATACTTTTACTTTCTTCTAAAGTACTTTCATTTGTACTGTTTAGAGTTCATCTGTTATTCACGACACTGCAGTGACCATTCCTATGATAATATAACATACATTTCATTTATTTTCCTTACACAGTATAATAGACTGTATGTTACCTTCAACGTTTCTTGATCTAAGAACAGAAACAGACCCAGCCTGGACTGATGGTGGTAGCAGACACCAAAGGAACCTGGTAGAAGAAAGATGACACAGTGAAAGGTTCAGTAGATTATACAGTAGATTTATACAAGAATATTTATAACATATAAGAAAATGTAGTTTTGCGTTTAACTTAATGCCAGCTTACATGGAATTAAACGTTAGCTATGCTAAAACATATATTTAAACTTGTCGTCTCCGTATAAATTTTTTATCCGTCATTTTAGTAAAAAGACCATTTAAATTGCATTTTTCTTTGACTTTACGAATATTATAGTTATATACGACATGTTTTCGCTTTATTTTACAGTAAGCGAGAATATTGAAGATTTCCCACTGTTATGTATCGTAACCAATCAACATGAAGACCGACGCCGTGTTCCTTATTAACAAATTTTTACATTAATGTCATGTTATTGATGCTGTTCATACACCTGACTGTTGATTTATTGTTATGAAAATACTGTCTCTTTGTTATTAGTTGTGTAAATTGACAGTTGTTTCTTTTATAAAGGTCATTTAAAGTTCAGTGTCTCGTTCTGTAAACACATGGCCGTCATCACGGGGAGGGGTGCGGAGGGTGCGAACGCACCCCCCTCTAGACCCGACCGCCCCCCCCCCCCCAATGGGGGAGGGGCGTCGCCGCCGGGTGTGGAGTGTCGCCGGATGTGGAGATTATTTTTTTTTAAATGCTCTCGGAATTATGTATGGAAAGGTCAAACGGCAATCTTTCCTACGTTTTCACTACTTCTAGACTATCATGGGGCGAAGTTTTAGCTCGTCGTCGATCCATGACTATTTATTTCATGAATTTATTCTGTAAAAAAGCTTACCTATTTTCCGCCTCTCAATGAAAAAGATCCCAGCTTCCCCAAACAACCACCAATAGTCAGTTCGTAGCAGTACGGGTTGGCGTTTTATGCTACCGAATTCATTCATTTATTTATTTGTTTTTCCATATTGTCAATATATATATATATATATATATATATATATATATATATATATATATATATATATATATATATATATATATATATATATATATATATATATATATACAGACAGACATATACAGGAAGAAGGAACATAGCAAAATAAGTGTGGATGGAAGTGAACTTAAAATCCTGTTAGTCTTGACAACGGAGATCACTCCCGACGAAAAGAACCCTATTTACAAAACGCTTACAGTCAGTACCTTTAATTACATACCATTCCCACTAACTTCGTCCCTTTCCAACCCCCACCACTCATTTATGACAAAGAATAAGTTGCCCTCTACGGTTAACACCTTTTGGTTGTGCTGGTTACAGTCAACAATCCATAAAAAATAAGAATTGTCTTCAATACTGACGGATTTAATAATGCTGACGGCATTTTCTGAAAGTTGCAACACATTGTTTTGTATGAACTCTGATTGGTAATGAATTCCACAGAGAAATAGAGAAATATACCTGTACCCGTACCTGTGCAAAGTGTTACGAAGCTTGTCTACATGGCGCGTGGCATAATTGTGAATAAAATATGCAAAGAAAGAGGAAAGCGAGCCAGGAAGAAGATAATTTAGATAACGGTTTAGTGAAAGTAGCTACGTTTAAGGATATGAGATCGTCTAACTTAAGTAAATTTAAATAACGAAATATTCTATTTGTGCTACTACGTAGTTACGCACAGGTGATGTTTCTAACGGCTCTCTTAGAAGGATATACAATTAACTAAGATTTGTTTTGGTTTTGCCAGACCAAATCGATGAGCAGAAGGAAAGATGGAGCAATACAAGGCTTAGATAAAGAGATCGCATAATTTTCTGAGGTTATAGTATTTGCTTTAATTCAAAATTAACAAAATTCCAATACTTTTAGAAATCTGATTTGAACTATGACAAACATGGATTTCCCATGAGAGATTTGCATCAATATAAACACCACAAAATTTTGTTCTGTCAACCCGCTCTAGATGAATACCGTTCGTAATAACATTTACATCAGTTCTAACCTTACCATAATTGAACATGACATAGTGCGTCTTTTCCACATTAATAGACAACTTGTTTGAAGCAAACCAGTCATAAAAAAATTTGAAGCTCATTACAAACAGTTCCCTCCAAACTATTTAAATTACTTTCAGTGAAAAATATGTTTGTGTCGTCGGCAAAAAGAAATAAGGAACATTTCTCCGAGAATGTACAAATATCATTTACATACAAAGTGAAAAGCAGAGGGGTCCTAGGATGGAGCCTTGGGGGACCCCACATTTTACAGTGAGATTGTCTGAACATGTTCCAATTACAGTTGTGAACTGCTATCTATGAGACAGGTAGCTAGGAAACCAGGAATGGGCTGGACCTCTTATTCCGTGATGTGTGAGTTTATGTGATAAAACGTTATGATCTATCTTGTCAAAGGTTTTGGAAAGGTCGAGAAAAACCCCGATCCGATGCATTATTTACTACTGTCTAAAGCACTGTAAAGCTTATCAATAGTGTCAGTCAGAGCCAGTTCAGTTGAGTGACCAGGCCTGAAACCATATTGATTCTCATGTAAAATACCAAACCTACTCAAAAATGTGTTCAGTCTATTAAACATTAATCTTCAAAGGATTTTCAAAAAGCATGGTAGGATTGATACAGGACGATAATTGCAAATAGAGTTGGCATTGCCTTTCTTAAAAAAGGGAATAACTTTAGCTAATTGAAGTTTATCTGGAAAAATTCCAGTTCTGAGAAATAAGTTGAAGATGTGCAAAGTGGCCGCAAAATGTAGGGAGTAACTTTCCTTACAATATTTGGTCTAAGATTATCTACACCAGCTGCTTTTCGTGGGTCTAGAGAACCAGTTGCTGTCTTTTCGTCTTTTCGACCTCCTTCTCAATTGTAGGAAAAAGAAAATGAGAACTTGGGTTTGGATCACAAAGGTAATTATCAGGAAGTGTAACAGAGTGAATTTTTGCAGCTAAAGAAGGGCCCAAGTTTACAAAATGATCATTAAAGCTGTTGGCGATTTCGTGTTGATTAGTGGCAGTGTTATCCCCAACTTTAAAGGGTTCAGGTAAATGTGCTTTTATTATTATTATTATTTTTTTTTTAGAAGCTCGTTCACAGTTTTCCAAGTCCCCTTCATGTCGTTCCTATTCTTCTGAAATTTATCAAAATAAAAGTTCTTCTTTACAATTCGAATGACATGGTTAAGTTTATTTCGCAATTTTGTAAAAATAAATTTATTTTCAATAGATTGGTTTCTTAAAAGTTGTCTGTAAAGTTTATCCTTTCTCTTTATGGAAGGAATAATCCCTGGAGTGATCCATGGCGAAATTTTCTATTTTCTTTTACCTTTTACACGTATCATAGGAAAGCATTCATCATGAATATCTTTGAACAAATCACAAAAACTATCAAACGCCGAATTTGTATCATTCTTACTTAGTACATGTTGCCAATTTACGGCAGAAATGCGTGGAACAAACAAGCGAATGTTATTTACTGAAAAGCTTTGAATATGTACATCACGATTACCCTCGGGAATTTTGCACTTGAAAGAAGTATTAAGAAATATCGGAAAGTGATCACTTATATCAGCCACTAATACACCAGCTCTTAAATTATGACTGGCATCATCAATAAATGCGAATTTAGCAGTACAACACTGTGGCCTAGTAATAGTCTAGCCCAGGTGCCAGTATTTCTTACAGCAGGAATCAGTCATTTCATCCAAGTTGTGTTTTAGTGTAAAACAGTTTATAGTTTAAAGTCCCCGTCAAGATATTGGTTCATAATCGTGGACAGACTCATTATTGGAGAAGTGAACCAAATAAGAAACGGACTAAATTTTAAACTATGAGTGTTTGATATTTAATACAGTTGCAATTGTGTTAGGAGGCAAATTTTTTGTCAATCATTTATATGTGTTTTCAATGAGAATATAATGTTTAAAACTATCAATCACCCTCCGAGATACAGTTAATCCTACACCTGAATTTCCTCTTTTGGTGTGTGTGCACCAGATTGCGTCATTTTAAGCTGAAAAATTGCAAAGCTCCCTACCATGGGAGTGGACCCCTCGTCCACAACAATTCCCTCACTCACATGCTAGAATTTCAAAACGCACCCCTCTTGAGAAAAGCTGGCGACGGCCCTGAAACAGTGTGTATTTACTATAGTACATGTGCTGCTTTACTGCCGTAATCCATCCCCCGACGGGCACAATAAGAATAACTAAAGCATTTCTGCACAGTATTTTGAAAAGTATGGATAATTTGACTTGTTTGTTGGTAAACTTGGAAGAAAGACAATAATATTGCTAGGCTGATGTGTGAAACTATGGGTGATGTTTTTAAATAGCTTCGACAAATATAATTGAAATTAAGCCCAACTTTTCAGAACTCAAAAGACTTACCGCATTAACACACTTAAATCTTTAACATTTATAGTATTGATGGTTGGACCATTATATTAAAGTTTAATTATCTTGACTCATTTGTAACAAGAACATCATAATAATACTAGATGTATGGCAAACAACAAACTAGTTTAATAAATTAAAATCAACACAATTGTATATTACAGTAAACTTAAGTAAAGCTATGATTTCACTATAAAATGGATGGCATATATTACGATTACAGTTATCAAGGATTATTTCTTTGTAATATTTTGATATGTAAGGATATAGTTTGACCTGTTTTGACTGACACCGGAAAGTTGGATTGCATTTTTTTATGTTTGTCTTTTGCATTTTTTTTTTTTTGGGGGGGGGGGGGCATGAGAGTGGTACTAGAACCGTTTAATTATATCAAATTAGTTGAGCAGCATAAAGCACAAAAACATTTTTCGCCGATAACATTCACTGACATGCATTTTAGTGACTGAAGAAGATATAATGATACATTGTCTCCAATTTAATTTGAAATTTCATTTCCTCCACACATTAAAGCTGCATTGTGACAAGCGTGTAAAACCACTTGAGTGTATTCTATAAATTGTATGTTAAGAAAGACCATTTTCCAGGTAAAATAACTCTGAAAGTACAAGTGCCAAGTTAAAAATTATGTTTAAAAGGAGTTTTGCCATCGGAATAAATTTTTAAGTCTCCTTGTGTATATCTCACATGAAGGTTTCTTTTTTTTTTCATTCTTTATTTACCTTTATAAACTTAAAACTGGAGCCAACAAACTGTTTTTAAATTGAATAATTTACCCCACTTAGGTACCAGCTTGGTGTATATTTTACTTACATTTGGTGGATGTTGTTGTAAAATTCTCAAATAAGTACAGGTTGTCAATTTAGAAGAGATATTTTTTTTTTCATTTTGGCAAGGTTTCCCTTGTTCTTTTTCCCTGATATTGACTATTGTAAAATAGAGTATTTAGTTATAAAAGGCACTTATATAAAAGCTGAAAAAAATCAATTATTGATACTCCATACTAGCCGTTCTGCATGTTTGCCCTTTAAGTATCCATTACAATTAGTTAACGAACGCTATATTAAATGAAATCCCAAATCTTCATTTACTCTTTTATAAAAGTGTAGAATTCATAATACTACACCTTTCCTAGTTTTTTATTAATTCGAAAAATAGAAAATTAAACGTTGCTCTATTAAAATGTAATATCTGTTTCACAAAAACTACATTCTAGTTTAATGTTTAATAATGATTATTTATACGGCATACATCAAGCCCAAGCAGACTACATGTATAAACTGTGGTACTGGATGTTTTAGCAACAAATATTATTTTTGTAAACTGTCCAAAGAAAGGGGAAAACAATGTTAAAACTTTGGTTTCTGTTAATCTTTTTTTATTTGACATTTATTTAATATTCAGCATGAAAAGAGTTTTTATCCAATGTAATGATTTATTTCAGTGATGCACCATTTTGATGTTATTGTTTACTTGTTTCAGTAAATGTTGTACTTTTAAAAAACAGTTTTTTCGAATTGTAGGTTGTCCCTTAATTATACATATATATTTTTTTTTATTATTTTTTTAGGCTTTGCTTTTTGCCTAAGAAGAATCTCAGATTGAGTAATTTACATTTAATTTAAATTCCAGATACAAATTCACACTTTTTTACAAAGGTGTTAATTAGGGGATAAATGCGAGGGTGCCCGGTCTTAAATGTGATTTAAGACCGACGATGACGTCATCATAGAGGCTGAGCGGACCGAGGCGATAGCCGAGGTCCGCTGCCTCTGTGATGACGGCATCGGAGGTCTTAAATCACATTTAAGAACGGGGCACCCTGCTTTTATCCCCATTCATAAATACTTTGAGGAAAATGGGTGAAAAACATGAAAAAATTAAAAAAATTGGTCAAATTTTAGAGATCAAGTTTTAATTCTCCTCAGTTTTTTAGCCCCCCATTGTGACGTATCGATATCTTGAACTTGAATTGATGCTAGCAAGACGAACATACTGAACTGCATGTCGCGACCGATACGCTCAGTATCATCTTTAATTTGCTACATTTTCGAGAACTATATCGGCTATTTTACAAGCAAATGTTGTTAACAGAAAAACACTGATCACGGTATCGCATCGTTTTGGAGATGAGGTTGAGCGAAAAGTCAAGGAAAGTTACTAACTTCTCGTTACCTGTGTTTACAGTTGTGCGAAGAGCTAACGTTACATACTATATATGCAGTACACAGGAAGAGTGAGTGACTGTGCAGCTATACTATAGCGCTGTGTGTGGTTTTCAGATCATACTGCGGGAAGGACATGCAGACGTAGCCTAGTTGATGTTATGGGTCAGACACGGTGATATAAATTCTTTGTGAGAGCTGGAAGCAATTTTAAAATGCGCTTTAGCCTTTAAAGAGACTGAGGTTACAGGTAAACTACACCAGGCTTCCGTAGGGGATTGCCACTCAGGCTACTGAACTTGACGATTACTTTGCTAGCGTGTGGGCCAAACGAGTAACGTTACTGTTGTTTCCCCGTTTAGACAGTCTTAGCGGAATTAGTAACCCCAGCACTGTCACTGTGCCAAAGCCTGTGTATATTGTCGCTAACCTTAGACACTTTAGTAGGCGTAACAATACTGTAGTTATAGGCACGTTTTATTTGACCCCCCCCCAAAAAAAAAAAAAATTTAGGAGTGGAATAAAACGTTAAAAACAGTGCCAGTCATCGCAGCTCAGTGCATGCAGTTCTAGCCTAGGGCCTAACTTGTTAGACCTATAAAACAATGTGTGTGATCAAAATACCCATTTGTGGGGAGCAATGATTCCTAAGCCTAGGCTAACCTATGTCTTTATCACTGCCAGTTATTATTCTTTGGAATGGTAACTCTGAAGACTAGGGTATCAACTTTACACAGTGTACAGTGTCTCAGTGTTACTGTTTATCTTGCTAACATGTACTTGGCTTACTGTATGACATTACAGTAGGCCTACATGTGCTGTGCAAAACTATGGGGTGAATATGGCATGTTGCTATGGCAACCTAGCATGGGCTTAAAATAATGTACACAGTAAGTATAGTGATCACATTCAATTCAATTCTCCTTACTTCTTGAAAACCATTCGAGACCAGTCTCGAATGCGATTCGAGACTGGTCTCGAATGGTTTTCAGCCAATCAGAATGCAGGAAATCAATACAAGTATTTATGAATGAATCATCTTTCTCCTTCCCTACTTTAAAACTAAATTGATATCATTTAGAAACTAAACGTCTCGATGTTCATATCTTTATCATGTTTACGTTTCACATAAAACTGCACTCAAAATTTTTATTTGTAATTATTTATACATGCCTGTCTGAAACAAACTATCTATATAGGTTTTACTGTAGGATTTGCAGGTAGCATAAAATATCATTTTTGTACACTGTCTAAAACTTTCCTGCCGAACCGTCAGTCCAACTAAAATAACGTGTTCATGACGTATTTAACCATGACACCAATTTATTTCTTTCAGTCTCATTTATATTACTAACATTTTAATTACAATACTTACACCAGTTTCTTCAATGCCAGACACTTTGATGAATACTGTAAGATGCCTGTAAATTCTTCTACTGTTATTTCTCTGCCTTCTTCAGTGTTTATCACTAGCTTGTTGAGTGTAGTGAGGACTGGTATAGAGAGATTGGATTTTAACTGGAGATGATTCCCGCCACGCAGGTCCACTGTACTGTAGCAGTTATATAGATACACAGATGAAATGGAAATTTGTTAAGAAAAATAAAACAGAGGATTGGATTGAAAGGAGAAATATACAAGACATCTTTAGTGAATCTGACAAAAGAATTTGGAGAAATGATGAGATAAGATGTCGTGTTGGGCGTGTAGATGGGAGAGACATTTAGAACGATAATTATTTACAAATACTTACGCGAAGAAATGATAAAAGTTCGTAAAAACAAAAACAAATTAAGATTTTGCAGGGGAATGTACAGTGTGATACAATAAGTATTACACATTTTTGAGATGAATAGTTTAAAGATACATAAGGGAATTTTTTTTAAAGTTTTCCACTGAATTTTCTATATTTTTTATTTCAAATCAATTTCGATGTGTTATATTTCGATCGTTTCTTGACCAAGAAAAAAGAAAAAAACTGGATAAACTTTAAAAAGAAGTTTAAGAATTAAATGATTTTCTACACATTTGTTTGCGCTTTGTGAATACGTGCTGAACACGTGTGTTCAATGACTAAAAACTCGATTTTAAACATGTTTAATTATGGAACATTTAGTGTTTAGAAGCTAAACATGCTTCGAATTTACAATTGTTCACAAGGTGGAGGAAAAACAAATGTTTACTTGCTAAACACATTTGTAGAGTTAAGTCTAATTGTTCTCATTAAAAATAGTAAGATGACTTAAGAATTACATTTTTCATATCCAGGATTGTACATTTTATATGTAAAAAACGGATGGACATTGCTACTAAACTTTAAAATACCTCTTTTATTTAATTTTTTTTTATTAGCCTATTAGAATTTGGCGGGAATTAACCATGTTTGGTGGGAATTCACCATGTTAACAAAAACTTAAAGTCCCCCCCCCCCCCCACACACACACAAATTTGTATAATTATTGCATTTTATCGAAAGTAAAAAAAGAGCACGAGAAATTGTGTTCTTTATTAAAACAAACAGCTCGAGTTCAAGCCCTCAATATTAAGCAAGATACACATTTTTCAAAACTTTTTAAATCAATTGATGTCAGTTGGAGTCTGTCAGACGTCATTTCAATGTTTTGTTTTTTTCTACTTAAATACTTCTCGAGCTGAAATTAGAGAGTACATCTACTGCCCAGAAAACCTAAAAGGCTTTGAGAGTGTTGTATTTACAATCAGTAAATATAGGAAATGTTTACCGATGTCTCCACTGAAAAATATTCTTTCTAGGCTAAATGCTTTGGTACAAAAGGTTAGTTACACCTCTTTCAGCCCAAAACAGTCGTAAAAAAATATTTTTAATGAAACATTTTTTTTCTAGCCTGTGTCTCACTTGAACATAAAGATAAGTTAAAGACTGTTGTCCTTTGTTTTAATATTTCAAATAGCTCAATCGATTTTGAACCATTTTTCTCAACAAAAAAGAAAAAAATTAGTAGGCTCTTTGAGTAATTATTCTTACAAAATTCCCATGCAAAGCAAGCAGTTTAATGGAATGAGATTGTAAGGCGGCTGTTGACATATCGTCGTTTGGAATAGTAAAAAAAATGAAACAAATCTAAGGAACCCTTTTTTCAGAATGTTCCAGAGATATTATAAATTGATGGGCTACTTGCCCGCCCCCCCCCCCTCCCCATTCCACTTTCTCTCCCTCTCTTCCATGTGTAATAAGCATTCTTTGTACATACAAGGTATGCACAAAGTGCAGGGACAATGTGCAGGGACAGAATTTTGATCGTTGATTATTGGCATGCCTCATTTCGAAACCAGGAGCAAACGACTGTTCAGGACCCTCCTCACTATCGGTTTAAAACGTTGATAGATAGTTGGGTATTTTACTATTTCACGGAGTGTAAAATAAAACTATGGTGATATGCATTAGCATTCAAATGCTTGTTCGAATTGGCGAATTTTGAATCAGCGATGGTGCCGTGTATTTCTGTTCTGCCTCAAAGCTGCTAAATTAAGTGAAATAATATTTGAGTGGAATCTTGTAACTTTTTGTCTCAGTCATATTCGGAAATATTCATTATTAACTACCTTCAACTGGAAGCGTCTGCGGATTTAACAACATTCTGCCAAATAAAGTCATCTGTCCCTTAGCAGCTAGCACATAGGATAGCATTTATGAACAATACGCAACTAGGATTGAGAGCTTAACATGATAACTATCTGACTATCGTCCGTTGTTACAAGTAATTTCCTAACCGCTGTAACAAGGTAAGAGAAAAGTTTGTGTCAAGGCTATGAATTCAAACTAAAATAAGACGAATACAGAGTTCCATTTGCAAGGCCTAGGCTACTTGGGCCCCTTGATTGTAAAGCTCATCTAACAGACCTTACGCTAGTTACCATGAAATAATTGTTAACGTAGATTCCGTCAAACAAGAAAATATAGCCCACTGGAGAAAATGTTTGTCAATAGTTCTATCAAAGAAAGGCTACCTGACTGAATACCCACCAACATCTGATCAGTTGCTTAAAACTGAATGAAAGATTATATCCGAGTAACCATCCAACGACGGACAATTTGGCCATATATTCCTTGTGTGGGTACAGTTATCAAGAGTTAACAGGTCATACGGTGTGTACACAGAGACAGCCTTAAGTCTGGTTCAACTGCTTCATAGATTCATAACAGTATGCAATCTTTGATTAAAATAGACCATTCAAATAACAATTATTACTCCACAATTATTACTAGTGTACCACAATAAACGTCGTATGCACCTGGCACCACCTGTAAACAACCTGTACAGGTGTGCAGCAGTTTTATGAGCACAGGTGTGGCAATAAATGTTCTGATCATTTTTTGTTAATTTCACGGTTTCGTGAAATAGATGGCAGTGTTTCAAAATACTGTCGAAAATGTAAGCAACAAAAATATCACCTTGAAAGATTGGGAGACCAAACAAGCCTTTAATAAACAGAAACAACCGTCTATTTTTTTTTTTTTCGTACAACCATTCCAATGAATGTTACTTTCTCTTTTACTGTCGTACGAAATCAAAAAGAAATGTAGAACAGAACTACCCTTACAGTTGCTCGTTTTTCATCTTTCTTCTTATGAAATGAGACTGAGGTGACAAATACTCCATTACCATGTAATTATCCAACGCTTTCAAAAAAGTTGAGTGAGGGAGGTACCTTAAATGCAATTTGGTTCTATATTTGGTCAAACTGCTGAGAACTTCAAACCTTGTTGTATTTACATACAGTGCAAATGAACAAACAGTTCTTTGTTTCCTTCATTGAACATAAGGATAAGGGCCTCCCGTCGGGGCGAAGATCCAGTTTCGTCCGGACGCACTCACATAGGCACCGATAAAGGTGTAAGCCCAATAACTTTCAGCATCCTTACTCACACCCCCACATCGGACGATCTTCTTGATTATACTGACCGGAAGGTAGCCCTCGAAATTTCCAACTTTTTTTTACAAAAAATGTGATTTTTTTTCAATTGAACCTCTACATTTACAAGTTCTGAAAGGAAAGTGAAATATTTTTCATTTTCAGCGTACGACAAAATATGAAACCTCTACAACTTCAGTTTTGATTTTGCCGATGTAAAACTGGGCGGATCTTTAATAAAGATTTCAGTTTTCTAATTCTCCTCTACACACAAAGCCATACTTAAAATTTTCTGCCGTAGGCTTAGGGGACTTGGGGCTTGACATTTTTTCTTCGAAAGGGGTTAGAAGAAAACTCATTGATAGTTGGGAGTTCGGGCAGTCACATATTGTAGACAACTCCATTTATTCAGTAGATCTTGAATGTAGCCACCAGTCTTAATAGAGTGAAAACATTATAAGGTACCGTACTCAATTACGTTGTACAACTCCTTTCCGAAAAGGTACATAACCATTTCATCCAATGGTTGTGGTGCATTTTATCTCATAATTTTCTGATCACTTAGCAAGTTGCAAATTTCCTCTTTTTGGGTGAAAATTTTATTGCAATATAAAACTAAAAATACCGACTGCTTCGTTCCTAGTTACACGACTTTGGAAATGCAATTTCCGGCTGTCTGAAGGGTTCACATTTTAAAAAACTTTCTGAAAGCTGCGCGCAAACCGAACGTGTTGATCTCTGCCTAGTGTTTCTATCGAAGAATTTACTGAATAGAACATTGCTGGCTTGCACATAGCCTTCCGTTTTGTATCATCATTAAGAATATTTTTATCACTTTGCTAATTTATTTCAAGGGAAACATTTCATTACAAACTGAAGCTCGGGAAGGCGACTCTTTATACTCCTACTTAAAAGCTCGAGAAATACCTTTTCCGGTTATCTGACAGTCCGAGAGGCAGCGATCTTTCAAAATTTCTGTGCAATCCGCAACAACAGCTGGTATCGCTCCGCTTAGATAGTATTTCTATCAGGGTAACATTTTCGGCCAAAAATTATTCAGACCCCCAAACTAAAATGCGTCCTTACGGCTATGTTTTCTGCAATACAATTCCTTCCATATGAAAACTCCAGATTTTCAAATACATGGTGAGAGGGAGCCAAAATTTTGGGGGAAATTTATCGGTGCCGTCCAAGGGTCTTAAACTGCATGTATATATTCAATAATCCTAACAAACTACGAGTCGCTCCGGCAGTGGCGTAGCCACGGGGTTGTTTGGGGGTTTGAAATCCCCGTCCCCCATGACCCAACCTTGCAATGCCAAAAAACACATATGTATCCCCATAGACCTTTCCCTCATGTAGTGCTCCACCCCCCCCCCCCCCACGTATGAAGCAGACCTGGCTACGCTACTGCGCCCCGGCTACTAGATCTTTCTGATAAGAAGGTAATGTTCTTCAATAAAAACCCGCAAATCTATCATAACGTTACAATTCTTCCTTCAATAAGCTTCAGGTTTTCAAACCTTTTTTTTATTAAATGGCAAAACATTTTCCCAAAATTTGGCATCAGACAATGAAAAACCTAAGCCAGTTTCAAACACCGCGACATTCTATTAAGTGTTGTTCTTAAAGAGGCTCATTGAGTTGGTTCACGAACCAATTTTTTCCAAACCTCTTAAGTTTTCTTCACATACCAAAGACAAATGGCCAACTTAGAAAATCGCCACAACGCATATACAAATTAAGGTTTTATGACTGTGAGAACTTAACGGTTCAATTCGGTTCTCACAAAATTTCTGACCAGACACTTTTTCAAATTGTCAAACCATGCACAAAACTGTTTCAGGCCAGATCACCACACACCTCTAAATTTCGACTTTGTACTTTACTATTGGATAGAAAACTGGATTAATCATGCTAGTTATAAGCAGTTTCATGTGAAAGTACCCTAAAACACTTGCATAACCTTGTTGTTATCAACTCAATGAGACCCTTAAAAAAAGGCAGATTAATTTACAACGCCAAAATTTTCAATTTCACCTTAACAGAAAAACACATTTTCTTTCATTTAATACAAAAATTTCCAATAAAAGCTCTAAAATATCAAAGCTTTAATCAATTTGAAACTTGTCGGGCAAGTTCCAGTTTCGTCTGAAACGATAGAGCGTAGTACTACAATAAAATGCTTCAAGAAACGAATTTGAGTCGCCAATGCACCTTTTGAATTTTGATCATATGAACGGCAAATTTTTCGACATACATCCGATTATTTTTATGATCTTAGAAAAGAATTACTTTCTTCTAACATTTATTAATTTTCCCCAGAACAAGCCCCGGGTTTTACAGTATCTGCGCTTAGCCTGTCATTAATTCGTCCAGTCACGTCCCATCGGGAACTCAGTACCTTTTCGGGGATTCGACATAATGCCCCCCCCCCCCCCGGTCGGGAAAATCTTTGCGCTACCTCCGAATGGAATTCTTGGACGATGTTTTTGGAACATCCACAAAAACACAATTATGTATGATATTCTGTTATAATTGACGAGCTATTCGGAATTAATCATATGTTAATTTACATAGGAGGGTCGCTGTTGTGGACTGGAATTATGGTGGCGTGGTCGCAAGTCAAAATGGAGTACGGCTGATGTATGCTTTCGTACCGAACTCGATTGACAAAAATCGGGCCTTTCAGTTTGCACATAAATCAAAATAATTCTCCATTGAAAAACTTCAATGTTTCTCAATACGTTAGGAAATTTTATTTACAATTCAAGACTATTGACTCTCTCGTTGTATCAAAAGTTTTTTTCTTGTCGCAACGTTGCTAAATAAAGCAAAACGTTTGAGACTAATGATATCCGATGCGTCTACGTTAGAGGCAAGAGACCTATTGAAATGAGAGCAATGTCCTTCCGGGCAGTATGCATTTTCAGACGAACACGTCCTATCCACTCACATTAAATGTGGTTCTTGAATACCCAGCTTTCAATGTCTCCCCGTCTTCTACCGATGTTAACGAAAATGCGATGTGCTTCAAAGAGGATTGATGGAAGTTTCATAACTGCTAAGAAGATCTTCTCCAACTACTGATTCGGCCATTTTCTTCAAGCTTTTCCCACTTTTTCCGTTAGCGTACCTACTTTTCATTGAAATTCAATAGACGCCTATGACGTGAATCAAGACTTCCTCGGTAAATTTTAAAAAGGCTAAAATGTTTTTTTAACCAAAAGTTAAAATTTCCTAAATTTGGAAATATTACTTAAAATAAGATGATCTTAGTATTATATGGTTGAAACTTCATCAAATCGTTTTATTCGTTCCACTCTAAACAATGGGCCTAATATTTTAAAGAAGGAGACGACTTATAGTTGTCCATGTTAACGATAACTGTAAATGGGATCTATTCACCTAGACTCGTCATATCTGTAAGGTTTTTTCCCTAAAAGTTAAGTCATTTTCTCGCATTCCGTAAGTTCTAAATCTGCTTTAAAACTCTGTATACCTTTGATGTAACTCAATACTAGATTGACGAGTAGACACGATTCTAAGAAGGTAACACTGTTTGCTGAAAATGTGACAACTTTACTTGCTCATGTTTTAAGTACCACAGAATGGATTCTACTGTAATGCAAATTTCCCTAAAATGCTTAGGATAAGTACCCCTCTAACATATCAAAACTTGATTTGATGTTAAACTTTTAAGTGGAAGGGGAATTTTCCTTACAATGGATGCAACTACTGCCATGGCATTATTCTAGTAGCGTTCATGGAAAAGGGCTGGAAACGAATTTGTTTCCACATTAAATTACTTACCCACAACACAATTAATATCTTCCAATATTCTTCATCTTTGAATTATGCAATTAAAAAAATGCAAGGACCACCACAAGTCCAATCCTGATAACGCAATTATGACTACAGTCGTAGAGATCTGAATCATTATCAAAAAAAAAAAAAAAGTACAGGTTCCTTTCAAACTTACTGTTTGCCAAACCTTTCTGCATAGATTTTTGCTGTTCTTACCTCCTCCGTTCCTGTCTGGGTTATATTGAACATCATAAAGATACGAGTCTTACTGAAATCGATCAGTCCAGTTTCCAAGTCAGGGTGAAACTCTGTGGTAACATGAAACAAAAAGAAAAAGACGTTCTTCTCCGAAATACTTCATACAAAGTTAATGTAAAGGGAACATGACTTAAAGATTAATATATTTTATAATTCCTGGTATGCGTTCTTGTCGTTATGGTAAGTTTGTCACCCACGCCCTTCTTTGCGTTTCCCTTCAATATTTTCTCTTTTTTCATATTTTTTTTGTTATTTCTACTATTGTGACAAAATGTAGCGATAGCATCTCTCAATGGTATCCGTAACAAGCATAATAACAACTGTGCAATGGTCCAGTTGTTCAGCAGTACTGTTACGATAGTCATAGCGGCACAGTTCAAGCTTATATCTGTACTGTGCTTGTACTGTCTTTATGTAATTTTACCCCAACTTTAATCCTTTTTTCTAGGTGACACTTTATAACACGTTCTTGTTGGTGTGTCGTGAAATCCAATCTGACTAACTATATCTGGGCAACTCTGGTGACATGGATTTTGACCTGCCGCAAAATTGGTACCAAGACAAAGCACAACCTCCTTTTTATCTACCGACGTCTTGTAATTTTTTAGGATATTTTTTGTTGTAAATATTTTGCGCAAATTCTGGTGCCGCCCCCTTTGGAAAAACTTTGAAGTATTTTTTTTTACTTATAAAACCATAAGGCCTAATTCCAACTTTAAATAGACATATGATGTGTCATATTTGCCGATAATGGACACCCCTCTACTTATTATCTTCGGCCAATTCCGCAAATTTCTGATCATTTTTCACTGTTTTCATTTTTGTATTGATATAAAAATTTGGTTGTGAAAAGAAAGCTCAAAGCAACGAATAAATAATTTTGCTTTGGGGAAAACCATTTTGGGCAGTCTGAGGGTTACAATTTTTTTTAACATTTCCTAAAACTTTTTATTAGCTCAGGTACAGCCGATGGTGTGACATTGAAGTGGGCAGGACTGCAAAATTACAGTGATTTCCATTTAATTTCTTAAATTTCACTTACACAGCTGGTGAATGACATTTCCAGCTGCCTCTGGGTTTGCGATTACCAAGAATGATTTTCTAATGTCGCTCCACTTGGATAATCTTTTAGACAAAATTACAAAGAAAAAAGGACTTTTTACCTTCTGATAACAGTCTTGGGGAATTCCATTTCCAGTTGTCTGAGGGTTAGTTTCTTTTTAAAGTTTTTCTATGCTTCATGCCACCTTATGGTGGCGCTCGGCCTAGATAGTTATTTAGGAAAGATTGCCTTTATAAGCTAGGCCGCTATACCCCCCCCCCCCTCCCAATCCAATCTGGAATGCTCCCTGTGCCTGCTTATACCTGTGGCATATACAGAAACAAAACAATGGAAACATCTGAATATAATTTTTATCCTGAGACATATGATATGTTAGAGTTCAGCGACACTTTTCTTTTAAAGCTTAGTGATAATTGTAAAAGCTAGTCTCAAAATGTGGCTGTTTTGTTCAGTCATTGCATGTAAAAAAAAAGTAATTCCACCATTTGTAATATTTTTCGTTGGAGAACCGAACCGCAGTTTACAGTCATGGGAGGGAGGGGGGGGGGTCAAAAGCCAAACAACATTCCTGTACGATCCGGGCTAACTATTGACGCCTTCCGCGCTTCAATCTGTTTGCCACAGGATGACCCTACCCCTTCCTAGCAAATCCTGGGTCTCCCACTGGATACTGTCGCCGCCTTCTTTCGTTCAAAATTTGGTTCAAAACCTTTCCAAATCAACACTATATCCTATCAAAATCTTCCGAAACGCTGACGACGGAATAAGAAGTTTCAGAATCGTCGTCAAGTCCTCCACTCAAGTTCAAGGTAGTCGCAGTTTACACTGGGTAGGCCAGTAGGGCCTCCTCCGTCTTCGTCTGTAATAATTGTGATTTTGAGAATATTGAGATATAATAATTTTCTTGAAATACCATTCCAGACTGTTATTTTTTGTTAAATCAGTAGCGTTGACCACCATATTTTTTTTTTTTATTAAATCAGGAGCGTTGACCACCATATTTTTAAGATATCTTGATGTCAAAATTGTTGGAATTTGCAACAACGTTAAATAATGTCAAATAATGTTCAACCCTGCTTTTTCCCTCATAGAAATTTGACATTTCCTTTTTATTAAATAATGAATTCTTACACCTTTTTTCTCTCGGAAAAAATCCCCGTTGATAAAACCTTCTTCTATAGCGTGTGTATTTTATCCTTTTCGAACACTTTGCAATTATTCCGTTCTCCTTAAGAGAAGGGTTAAAGAAAAAGGAGTTTATTATTATTATCATTGAGATTTGTTACCTTCCTTATTTAATAGCGCAGTAAACAAGTACTTTCTATGATTAATAAGTTATTCCTATAGTACTATTCAAGTACTCCTAATAAGGTCGTCAGATGATCTATTTACGCTATAAATATATGAACGTAGTTTTCCTTTTAGACGTAAGATTTATTTTGTTAATTTTGTCAATACCAAATGTTGCATCCATTTAAACCTGATAAAGACCTTCCTTACATTAGAATTCCTCAAACTTCATTTTCATTAAGAAAATTAGGTTGTATGTCTGTAAGTGTTACTCTGAATAAGGAAGTTCCTTTTTACAAAATATCTTCGCCTCATTATTATGGGAATGAAATTACGTTGTCGGTAACAGGAAGGCGTATGCAAAGCTCAATTTTAGTAGAGAACCTTATGAATAACTGATTGACCCCTAGTTAGAATCCGCAAGATATGAACTGAAGTGTGAAATTTTCAGAATAAACTCTTTGGTTTAAATTGTGTTAGTTCATACCTCTCCAAAAAGTACACCATGAGGAAAACTTTTGGCTTCATGGAAATCCGTCAGTTATAGGGTGAACCGAGGTCCCCCCCCAAAAAAAAACACCCCCAAAAAAACACCCAACCGCTGGTTCGTTTCCCCCAAATAGCTTCTTCAACGTGAATAAGCTTTAATGGCCAGTCTGTTGGGACATGAGATCCCAACAAAGAAAGACTAAGGATCAAATTATACATCATGGTGCATTGAAGGGGTATTATCATCTTTCAAATCAATTTGAGATAAACTCACATAACATGTCAAACAATATGGCTTGTTGCTACTGCTAAATGGACATTTAAGTGGTATTAATAACACCTCCTGACGAAATCTGGCATTGGAAACAATGATGAAATGTCTATGCTAATTCGAATTACGGGTGCCGAATATGCGAAGAGTTCATTTCCTGATATGTGTCTCTAATACTGTGGTCTCACGTACCCCTGGCTCGAGGTAACACCATGTTACCTCGCGCTCGAGTAACGTGGGAACGCGGGTCAACGCGGAGTCGGTGTTTAAATTTCGATCCACCTCAAATCGCAGGGTTAAGCAGTTTTAAACACTGTGTTTGTTTTAATCAAGCAAGGTCACAGGTATTTATGGCACTGATGACAGGTATTTTCTTACATTTTACAGTAATCGGTATGTGAAATATTTGACCTCGTTACTATGGTAACACTACCCAATCAACGAAACACGTGTTAAGGCCTGTATACACGAGCAACATTTGTAAAACATTTGTAAAACATTCTCAAAACACTTTGACTGAAAAACACGGGGTTAACCTGCGGTTTTGCCTGATTGTAAACACGAGGTAATACCGAGTGTGGCGGGATAAGTGAGACCAAGCCTTAACGTGGGCAGGTAACAAACATGTTTATAAAACCTTGTCAGTGTTTGTACAGTGAGGGTTCACTATTATCCTTCAGTGTACCATGGGATCCCTGGGGAAGGGCAAGGGTCTTGTATGATGCATGTGTTATTTTTTGGTAATATCAACATTTTAAGACGCTTTTGGCTCGTGCAGTGTTGCTTTGGCTTGTGAAATTTTATTTTCGTGCGATCGATGAAAATTGTGCCTGATGAAATCAGGAAGCTGTGATTTGCTCCCTGATATGATGATTATGTGGTAAATTTCTAATCGGTTTGCTTCAGCGAAAATGAAAATTCTTTCGAATTAAATCTCATAACAACGAAAGCTTCAGATTCTAATAACAGGCCTCTGAAACGCCATTTTTTAATTGTGTGGAAGAATAATTCAAAATCTGATCTCCAAGCCAACAGATAGCGGTGCTAAGCTAAAATAGCTGACCGGTGGTTATTGCTAAGTTATGTATGCCTTCTATTTCGATAGGTGTTCAATTCCCTGGTCCGACTCCAAATTAAAGTCATTTCAATATACAATTCGGAATTTATTTGTGTGGGTGGTGTGAGATTTAAATTAACACAATTCAATTAATTGACTAAACTACGATTTTTTATTAGCATTTTAACGAATTTAAGCAACATCTGTCTGCAGGGGTGATTAGAGAAATATACATATGCAGGAGTTATTTAATTTAAATTGGCTGAGAAATGTCATTCCAGTGATCTGTTAGATATTTTAGGCAAAAAAGAAAAAAAAAAGAAAAAAAAACACCATCTCATAAAGGCACTTCGGTAGAATTTGAATTTGTAACTGTACTGTCATAAGACAATGTACGGCGACCCGTGTACATTATTCCATTGAGGTGCCCCTGTGTGCAACAGCGCCCAATGAATTGAATCCCCTGTGATAGTCTTTCTAGCAACATAAAGCATTTGTTGTTCCTAACCGAAAAGCCGCCCTCTTTCTAAACTCTTTGTGAACCCGAGGCTGAATCCGCTGTTGCTTGTACTGCTCTTAACATAGGCGTGCGGGAATAAATTTTGTGGGGAGGGCAAGAGCAAATTTAGCCCGAATAAGGGCACCTTTTATCATGTTTTGCCCTAATGGTCTAACTGTTTCGTGCGAATTGGGAGATCGAGTTCCCTCAGTACACCCCCGCCTCGTACGCCTGTGCCGCTGAAACATTGAAAAAATCAGTCTTCAAGCACACGCTAACTATGGGACATCAGCGACCTAAATAATACTGAGTTCCACCACCACCACCAACCCCCCCCCCCCCCCCTGCAATTTGCTTGAAGTGTACCTCAAGTCAAAAATGCATAAGATGTATCTATAACAAATTACTCTATTGTGAATTACCCGCTTTGTTTCCCTTCAAAATTAGACATGTTTTCATGGCGTTGGACACTTCCTGTTTGTTTGAATGGTATGCTGCGCAGAGGGGGCAAATTTAATTGAATACCCAATATGTGTAAGAGTGCTACCACACAAGGTGCAGAAAAAAGAAAATACAAAGATTGCAATTTTAGTAGTACAGTTAGATAGAGCTTAAGGCCCAGTTTCCAACCTATTGGTACAAGTCGAGCCGGCCACGGCCCTTTTTCCAGTTTTGGCACACTTGGGTAGTACAAGGATGACATCACAAACTATTGAGCAATGCTCCATTTAAGTTTCGTTTCTTGCATAGAATCGTCCCCCACAAATAAATTACTAGCACTAATGGGTAAGGTAAATTCAAATTTGTGCTCTTTTTGTGAGAATGAAGTGGAAAATCTTGACCACTTGTTCTGGGGTTGTAGCTTTTCGTCGAAATTTATATTGGATGTAGAAATGAAACTTCTTTATAAACAACTTGTGTTTTCCAAAGAGGATACCTTTTTCGGTTATCATAATCATAAACGGCACCCTTATAATTTTCTCATATTACATCTAAAATATTATATTTACAGTAAGAAACTGCAAAAGGAATTTTCTGAAGTAAACAATTTTATTATAACTTTAAATTTGCTCTGCAGGTGGAGAAACACATTATTATTATTATAATAAAACAAATAGAAGAAAAGGTATGAACTACACACAGCTGGTGGAGGCTTTCCACATAACGTAAGATTTTGAAGATTAAATCCAGCTTGTGGGGGTTTTTGACGAATGACGAATTAAGAGTATCGTCAACTTCGACTATATTATATATTTAAATCTGTATAACTTGCGAATGATTAAAACAAAAAATGTAAATAGATTTCAATTCATTTCAAAGTTGTTATTGTATTTCATTGTAATTAGAAATTTATGTAAATATCCATGTTGAAATGTTAAAAACAAAAAAAACAAGAAAACGTGGAGGTAAATATTGTAAATATGAAAGACTGAAAATAAATACACATGGAGGAAAAAAAATGCTCCATTTAAGTTTGAGTGAATAAACTTCAACGTGTTGTATCTCAGATCAAGAATGCCCTACTACGAAGATGGAAGTTGGACTCTTAGAAGTCATTATTCATGCTGTTTAATATACATTTTAGAATTCTTCGACCTGAGGTATACTTTAAAGGGTCATTAGATTGAGCACGGCAAGAAAAAAATTAAAATACATTCCTTTCTTGAATCATATCTAGCATAGTTGCTCTGTAAATTGAGCCGCCGAGTTTCTGTCGCTCTTCATAAGCCAACTCTGAAGTGTTTAGAAATATCCTACGACCACTGAAATAACCTCTTGGTTATATTTTGGAAATATTATAGACTACAAAAATAATGACACAAAGATCATTGAATAAAAGAAGTTATGACGTTTATTTCATGACACGACAATTTTTTTGACAAGATCCAAATAACAGTTATACATTATTACTAACACATACTTTTTAGTTTGAATCATTGCATTATTTTTTTTATTTTTTTATTTTAATAAAAATAAACAAGTAGTTATTAACTTAAGGGATATCCCTTATTATGGTCCTATACAAAATTTTGTGAAATCGGAAAGTAAATCTGCGGTTTGAAATAATTACATCTTATAACTATATATGCGCTAAAGAAAGAACGAATCGAGGCAATGCAGATTCGTTCGTAGCTTCAGTTTTTTGGCCTTGGTATCTGCTCGCTACGTTTGTAAGAGACATTTGAACATCATGCACACCGTCAAAAAAGTAATAACATTTCTATATTTAATACAACGTCTAACATGGGTAAACGTACTTCAGTCAGTTTACTTTAACCTCGTTGACCCTTGAACATGTAAGTTTCATTGTACTTTACATTTTAGTTAGGAGTAGTGATAATGGCATTAAATCAGAGTTTTAAGTCCAAAATTTGCTGTTATAAAAAGAAAACTTACGTTGTTTCAAAGGTTAAAACGACAATCTAATTACCCTCCACTTATGCAGCCATTTTTAGTTCTTTTGATATATAATTTGTTTTATTCATTTTTAAGTTATGAATACCGCATAAATTTATAACTGCATGCACAGCATGGTTACCCCTTGATTTTGAACCAACCAGCTACGGTGTGCTCAATCGTTCGATGAAATTTCACAGTGAGGGATCACGTGGCTCGTTAGGATGTTTACAACACCATTTTTCCTCTGACGTCATTGTGTTTCACTGTAAAAAATGTCTTCATAAAGGAAAGTTTTTAAAAATAATGCAAGAAGATGAATGCAAAAGTCTTTTATGAAAATATGCAATAAATATACGGTATCAACAATGAAATCTCAGATGGTTAAAGTGTGACTATGGTTTTTGAATCATCCAGTTTAATTCCCTTACAATATATAAAGCATAGGTGAAAGAAACGAAACACTATCTGAAAGTTTGTGGTGTTAATTGTTAGTAACATCATTTGGGGTTAACATTCCGTCCTTTTTGCAAGTATATCGTCACAATATTTAGCATAAGTGATATGAACTAAACACTATCTGAAAGCGCGTGGTGCTTTTGAAGTTAATTATTAGTAACATCATTGCAGGTTAAATGATGACATTTAAGCATGTCGTTGTTTACAACGCATTTAAGTGTACATACAACGGCAGACGATACGAGGTCAGATTAAAGACCGGTCAATATAAAAATTGCCCATTTTTTATCACACAACGAAATCAGATCTCTTGTTGAAAAACTGTGTTGATGATTGACCTTTTTGTAGATTATTGCAAACACTTGCTTAATTTCTCCTTTACTTCCTGGCTAACACAGTGATAACAAATTCGAGACATGTACGAAAGGTGTAGGCTACCTACACTCTCAAAACTTCCGTTTTAATTTGAACTGAAAAAAGGATCAAATGGACACAATTGTTAACATAGAATCAATTGCAGTTTCCAGTTTCCTACCTCAGAGGGAAAGAATACATATTTAATTGTTACACCACTTTTTTATGACCGATCTGTGGATTATATCAGCAATAACCTTCTCAGATAACTCTAGGCCCCTTGACATATACGCTTAAATTTCGTTTGCAATTTTTACAGTTTTATGCGCTCAACGGAGATTTTAGGTACACCTCTTAATTCGCAATTATGACATAACAACTTATACTGATAGTCTTTCTTTTTTCTTTGGTTCTTTGTGTTTCACTTGCAAGTTTCTTTTTCACATCAAGCTAATCAGTGTTCCTTCACCAGTTCAGTTTTTCGGCACAACATTGTTATCACTTGGGTTTGTACAGCTTTATATGCCAAAAAATGTCACATTGGTAAAGTCAACCGGTTTAAACAGGAAGCGGGTACTTGGTGAACGAAAAACAGCTTCCTGGTATAAATAAATGATTGACAATCTTTCGTTCCTACCGAATCCTAGCTTCCCCCTTCGATAAGGCATCATACAGTATTTGTACACAAAAAATATATTTATTTGTTGCACTTGACGTCATACGACGAAGAAAACAATATGATGGCGACAGTGCAGAAAAGTTACTTCATGGCAACAATCTCATCTGCTTTAAATTCCATTTTTCTCTGAAACGTCTCACCTGTTGATTAAAAAAAAACAGACGTTTCGTATTAACGACGCTACATTAAGGGCATGGTGACATCTCTCTGTGCAACATGCTATGCAGGCAAACAGGAGGTATTAAAAGTCATAAAAATATTTTTTTTTTATTTAAAAACAAAGCTGGTAATGCTTGTTGTGCAACATGAAGGTCACAAATTATTGCGGAATGGACTTAATTGCTTTAAGTGAATAAATGTCAACATTTTATTTCTCGGCCGAAGAATGTCCTTTGAAGATGGAAGTTGGACCATTAGAATTCAATTCTAATGTATTTGTTTTTAATCTTTTTGACTTGGGGTCTAATATTCGGGGGTAATTACCAATGAGGGGGCAAGAGCAATTTTTGCCCGAATATTGTCACCGTTTATCATGTTTTGCCAGAATAGACCAACTGCTTTTGCCCGAATTTGGAGGGCGGGTGCCACCCCCCCCCCCGCACCCAGCCTCGTACGCCTATGCTGAGGGTACACTTTAACGAGCAGGGGTTATTGCCATTTGGGGGAGGAAAAGTGAGAGAATGTTCTTTTGGAAACCTTTAAGACAATGAATGAAAAAGCGGTGGGCATCCTTTGTCAAAAAATTTGATTCCGAGAGCAGTTGTTGTTAACATTTTTGCCGTCTTTCTGTGTCACAAGGTGGATGATCCTTCTTAATATTCGGAGAGTGGCGCTTTCCCACAACTTGAAAAAATGTACAAATGCATCTGTAACTTTAGAAATCTTATATAAACTTTAATTTACGTGGGTAGGAAGTTACAACAAACTGAAAAAGAAAGAGACATCAAGATTAATTTAAATTCCTTCATCAATATTCGCTCATTTCCCCTGGTTACTTGTTGCA
Source organism: Holothuria scabra (assembly GCA_037179385.1). NCBI lineage: Eukaryota > Metazoa > Echinodermata > Holothuroidea > Aspidochirotida > Holothuriidae > Holothuria > Holothuria scabra. Next base: position 13,174,267 of record CM074179.1, read on the forward strand.
TCTCTTTGCTTCTCTGTATCTTATATGTCTGATCATATTCCTGGACTTCGGGTCAGGATTATAACTGAAAATTTAAAATTATTATCCGTTTAAAGTTATCTTTCACTTGTTAAAAGTTATCTTTAAAACTCAAAATCTTGCTCATATAATGTATAATCTCCTCCCAGCTTGTTTCTCCGGACTTCTAACATCGTTTAACCGCAAGATAAAAACGAAGAGCCAGGCCAGTCTGATATACTCGAACTTTTTTGTGTGGTAAATTTGTAAACGATTTGTATAGCGGGGATAACCCCGAGCAGGCTAAGTGCACGTATTTTGGTCAGGATCGTAGTAAAGCTCTTCCTTCAAGGAAAACAGACTTTCGTGTACAGAAAAAAATGAATATAACAATGAGGATAAGCTCAAAATAGCATGAAATTCACTGACTTTTCAAAAATAAAAACTATATTTTCCTTTTAAAAACTTCAAATTACACTTTAGCATGATGTTTTCTCTTTTTGGGATCGACTTTTTAACCTGTGTTAGTATTTCAGAGATCAGATCTTTATTCACACTGCTTCTGCAGAATACAGATCAAGACGAATTCATGAAATAATGGTGCGGTGTTGCGGTGAACCTAAACGGAACACTTGGGGATCACGGGTCTTTCAAAGCAGTGATTTGCCTTCCAAAGAGAGTGTAGATCATTTGTCTGGCGACTTGATCGTGTGTAAATCTACCAGAGAGTTTAAACAATATGACGAGACGACAAGACAAGAACTTCGTTTATGGAAGGTTCCTTGAACAGAAACAAAATCTGTAAATGTTGAGTATTGCAAGTGCTTTGACAACTTAGCCAATATCTGGATAAGGTGAGATACCTTTAAAAAGAAAAACAGTCACTCAAGGAAGATCAAGTCTCCTGCACACCTTACTGCTATGAAGTTTATTTCCCCTCTTTTTGAAAAAAACAAACAAACAAACAAACAAACAATAAAATCGCCTCTTCTAGTTCCTTGGTTGGTTGCGGCCTTTCATTACGGATATTTTTCAGTAAATAAACAGTGGAAGTCATTTCCCAAATGGTATTAGTAACGGACGCACCATTACTAATTGAAGATCTTGAGATAAATCGAAACATTTTAAATCACTCATAGATGTATGCTATCGATATTTTCAGGGCTTCGACTTTGAAGCTTTACTCTGCACACCGTGTTTCACAAGACATTTAAAATAAAAGATCCGCGTGAAAATTTATATCGGAAGATTACACAAATCACTGTGTAATCTTGACGGAACTATAGTGATGGAACATAAAAACTGGAATTTTAAACCAAATTATTTGTTTACTAAATGGTATTCTAATAACGGAGGCCAGTGGCAAGATCATTCATTTTAACGAACATGACACAATTAAGTACACATTCGTGTTAGACTAAGAAAATGACTGACTAGGGATATGATTATACAATCTGTGCTACGAAGTGAAAAAGGGTAATAACTAAAAGTTCTTGGCCTGGAATAAAAACCTCCCCGAAAGTTCGTCAACACTGACTTAAAAAAGTGCTGGTTGTTCGAGGGAACGTCAACGATTAACTACATGGTGAGAGCGAATCGTACATCTCAGTCTGCACACACGTTTGGGATCTAGTATATATACGACAAAATGTTGCTCTACTAAAAATACAAAATACAAGCGATTCTCTTTCATATTAGGGATAGTATGTTTTAAGACAATAACATGTATTGAATATGATATAGGTACACTTACTACAGTACACTTAAATTTATTTCACCAAAATTTGATAGGGCCAGGTGTAGGTTATCGATGAGGGAGGGGGGTGGGGGAGGGACGGTCCATTAAAGCCTTATTTTATCACTAACTAAATCCCTCTGGTTGCACAAATCGGTGCAAAATCAAATAAAAAAAGTTCTGTGTCATTTCAAGAGATAATATTAAAGAAATCATAACGTACAGTGACCCTTGGGGTTTTAGTTTTACATGGCATGATTTTCTTTCTTTAGTTCCTACACTAGGGATGTGCTAGTACACATCAATGATGTTAGATGTTCAGTTTAAAAGGGGACTCGCTGAACCACTATAATCACCGAAATCATCATCCAGGAAAAAATGAAGCCAAACGAAGTACTTTCACAAGGCTGGTTAAATATGTGCAATCGCGATGAAGTTACAAATGTGTGTTTAATACTGGACCGTAGGATTCCATCTAACTATTAGACTCTCAGAGTTTGATTTTTGCGTTTAATCTGATGACTTGTTATCTGATCGCTCCGTGAGGAGGATGAGATTTTGCAATTGCCAAATTGGTTAAAAATGGCCATGACGGCTAAAAAGGGCATGGTCCAAATGAAAATCATTTGTGTTCCCAAGTTGCTAGTCTAAGGATCTAACCCAAGGTGAGGCACCCCAAGAAGACCGGGACTCCATTTCTGGAGGAAGTGGTAAGACGTGTCCGTGTGTGTGCGAGGGTGGGTGGGTAAGTAGACGGGTCAATTTATGCCCAAAATAGCCCTAAGCTCAAAAAAAATCCAACAAAAGGTTTTGCACTGTTTTTTAGTTTTTTTGGGTGTACTTCATAAGAGAAAAAAAATCTATCAAAATTTGACCTCAGAAAAGGTGTTAAACTGGTCAAATCCAAAATGGCCGCCATAGACCATCTGGAAAAGGGGGAAGGTGTCGTCACCCGAAAGCAAAATTTATGAGACCAAGTGGATTTGGTCAATTTTGGGTCGCTGATTCTGAAAATCGATAGTTTGGCGATATTAACGCCAAATCTCACATCAGGCATTGACTGATGTGAGATTTGGCCCTTTTATGCTGTAAAGGGATGTCTAATGAAAAATAATGGGAAATATTAATATTCATATTAATATGCAAATTAGATAGGGTCAAAAGGCAAATTATAGTGTTGGCAGAAGAATAAGCAGAGGATTTCAGTCATGGGAAATTACATCAAACTAAACCTGCCTAACTAACACCAGATCCTCGATTAAGAATATTGACATTGGTGACTTTCATTTTTGTCTTCATGTGCCGTAGTTGCCATAGCAGCACAAAATTTTGAAATCCCAGGTCTCTCTATAAATCGGGAACTCTTTGAGAAGTACTATTTTTAACTGCGGCCTACATTTTTAAGTATCAGATACACGATTTGACCTTAAACCCTATCTAATTTGCATATTAATATGAATATTAATATTTCCCAGTGCTTATCAGTAGACAGGCCACCGTCTCTATAGGGTCTCTTATTTAGGGAGTGCCATGGTCCGAAATTCCGACTGACTGGATGTTTTTACAACTGAATTGAGGAGCCACCAAGCCAGTTTCGGACAGCATGAATACATGAAGCATGTATACCTGGTGGGATATGTCCTATTGAGTGCTTTCACGTTACGTCACAACTGGGAAACCACGCCCACTGCCAAGCAAAAATCAATGCTGTCTAAGTGCAACACTCTCACAGTGGGTCGTCAGCTGCTTCTCAGCCAGCTACACTAAATGCGTATGCCCGTCAAAGGGGGGGGGGGTTGTGACGTAGGTGAAATCACTCTATAGGACGAGGCTGAAGACTATCTTAGAGGAGCGTCAAAATCATATAAATGCCTTTAAATGTGGTGAGTGGGTGAGCGGAAGTCCTATCAATTTGAAAGGTTTCTGTTGGCTTTGTGTAGACTTTGGTGTTCAGCAGCCCTTGTGTTTCAAAATTCTTGATTTTGAATATCAATATAGTGAGGTCTAAATATGTAGCCGATTTGTAGGACGCCTCCATGTAAATTAAATTGAGGCATGAATTTTATTAATTTTATTTACTAGACTAGTGCAGAGAGTTCCGAGATGTTAAAAAATGAAAGAATGTCGTCTCAAAAGTTAAACCAGCCAATGTTTCTAGGATCAGTCAGTACTTTCTTTTTCAAGTTAGTACCTGAAAATGTCTCATATTTCCGGCGAGGCTTGCCTCCCCCATGGCGCACCCAATTCTATAGATAAAATTAACCGTTACAAATCAATTTATTGTTAGGATGAGAATAAAGAGGTTGCCGAGGGATGCATTTAGTGGAAGTTATTTGGTATTTCGCAGAGGCATTGCCTCGCATGTTTTATACGGGCTTCCCTGAATCTCGGCGGTTGGCCCATGCCAACTAACATATTGTGACAATCATCTCCCCTTGGGCTATAATGAATCTAATGACAATAATGAAGAATAAGTTTATCTGATTTAACAGTGACAGATTAGTAAGTTTCAAGATGTGCGTTAAGCCTTTCAGTTGTTGACATGATGTCACCTAGTGCTACTGTATCAGTCTTGCTGATCAAATATTGTCCAATTAACTGTAGCCGAAGGGCGTTATTTACTAGTCAAGGTATGCAATGAGCCTACTTATCATTTGCTATAGCCGGAAAATAACAAATCAAAGTTGGTTTAACAATATTTTGCATAAAGGGGCTATATCAGAGTATCTGGTTCTGGCTAATTGCATCCAATTTGTTGATGTCTTTAAACTGACAGCGTCTTTAAACTGACAGGTAATAGTAACCAACGCAGTAATCGATGCAGATGAGGAGGAGCTGCTTCTTCTTGAAACTCACTCGAGCAAATTGATCATCTGAAACCTAGTAGAAATTTGACACTGTTAAGTGTGGAGTTTAACCAGCACACTGTAGCTATGAATAAACTACACTTTATTTTTTTTTTCAAAATGGCGGAGAGCTTCTATCTTGGATTTAGGAGTTAAGTGATCGATACCAAAGCTACATTAGGTTTACTAAAGTGAATTTGCCTTATTAGATGTAGTCAAAATCGACACTTTATTCATCACTCCAACTCATCAAGTGCCAGTTACATATTATTTTATCATTTTCAAAATGGCCGACAGCCGCCATCTTGGATCAATGTGTTGGAATGATACCAAAGGTACATCAAGTTTCCTCCAGTGCATTTACCATAATAGATATAGCTTGAATGGGCATTTTCTCATCACTCCAGTTGATCTGGTGCCAGTTATATAACATTTTATCATTTTCAAAATGGCGGTCAGTTGCATGTATATTGGATTAAGGGGTTTGAATGATACTAAAACTACATCAGGTTTACTCCAGTGAATTTGTCATGTAAGAAAAAGTCAGAATCGGCACTTTTTTCATCACTCTAACTCATCTGGTGCCAGTTATATAACATTTTATCATTTTCAAAATGGCGGGCAGCCGCCATCTTGGATTCAGGTGTTGAAATGATGCCAAAGGTATATCTGGTTTACTCCAGTGCATATATTATGTTAGGAATAGTTGGAATCGACAGTTTCGGCATCACTCCAGTTCATCTGGCGACTGTTATTTAACATTTTCTCATTTTCAAAATGGCGGCCGACGGCCATTTTGAATTTTCTATTAAACCACCTTTTCCATGCTTCGAATTTGATAGATTTTGTTCCTCTTATGCACTAGAAAACCATGGAAAGACCTTTTGTTGCAATTTTTCTAAATGGACCCGTCTAAAGTGTGTGTGTCATTCTTTGTTTTGCTTATATATCCTTAACGGCAGAGCCGATCACCTTAATACTTTGTAGGGAGGTATCCCAGGTAGAACCACTATCTACCACTCGTTACCGGAAGTGAAGGTGAAAGGACAGAGGTCAAAGGTAAAATTTGGTTACAATTCTTTTGTATCTGTATTTCTGAAATGAAACGGCTCAATAGCATGAAATTTCTCACATATTATAAAGATGTCTAGGACTACCAAAATATGTGTTTTTCATGGCAACAAACAACAAAGATCACGTGATGGAACAGAAAATTTATATTTTTATGCGAAAATTTGTGTCAAAAACTCATGCTATTGGGCTTGAAAAAAGTTATGGGGGGGGGGGGGGGGAGGCCTCCTGTTCCCCCGCTTACGCCGCCTATGATGGGAAAATGTACCTACCAGAATGCTGGTGTATAGCAGATGCTCTTGTTATCAATCCGGGTCGCATCTGATCATATGCTCTGAGAAATGTCAGTGACAACAATGCGTTGCTTCAAATCACTATTTGTTTTTTTTTTTTTTTGCCATTTCACAAATGACAGATGTATAGACAGCAAGGGCTTGACCTATTTTATTCATGAAACAAATGGGTCGTCTAACTATTCATTCATTAACTTGGCTGCGCATTCCTTCCATTTTTATTGAACAGAAGAAACGATAAAAAATTGCCATCTTTTCTGCATACATGTATAACTAGAACGATCGTTGGAAAACTGAAAAGAGCAAAAATAAATCCTTAAAATATGCAAAATATTTCACTTAATTGCGTCTGGGGATATTCAAAAAATTTCCACAGGGTGAACACTACTCTCCTTATACTCCTCTCTAGGACCGCGGTCAGAAAAAACCTTCAGTCCAACCCCCAACCCCCTCTCCTATTCCTAACCCTAATCGAAAAATCAAACTACGCCTTTTAAAGGAACAAAAGATAAAATAAGTCAGTGATAAAATCGTTTGAATCCTCCGTTTCTTCAAACAAAACTGTGAAGGGACCACTGTCAAGCAAGAATGGGAAGGGTCATTTTCGGTCATGTAGAAGGTATAGGAAGAACACACATTTTCTACGTACGCTGCTCGCCAAGTCCCGGTGACGCTGCCCTTAGAAGTTCGGCCAAAGTCCCCCCCACTGGTACATAATTCCTGCAAACGCGCCTGGTCATATTACCTTAGAGTAACATTAATGCTGTATCGGTTTGAGACAAAATTGTAGTTTTACAAATGTGTTTTATTCATATTCTACCACCGAAAATGGTTGAAAAAGCTCAAAATTAGCTATCGGTTTTTGGAAGACAGACCATGCGTTGGGGATAGCAGATCAGGCATTTAAACAAACTGAATGAAGTAGTCTCACACAAATAGCTAGACTGTTAGAACAATTTATGAAACGTCAAGAAAAGCTCAGTCCTTTTGTTAGCGAAGGCTGTAAGTAGGCAATTTGGTATCCCGTATACCTTCGCTTTGCGACTCTGAATGTACCTAAAGTATTACGTACGTACGTGATAATTATTACGTACGTACGTAATAATATTACGTACGTGCGTAATAATTTTTTTTAACATGTCCTAAATAGAGATTCGAATAGCCACTCCTACTGTAGTAAATTTTTTAATGCTGGGATCCTGTTCGCAACAGATGATGAAAACTAACGTTAGTGCTGTAATTTATCATATTCTGCAAAGTCGCCAAATTTTCTGTTGGACCTAATAGGTAGACAGATTTTCTATTTTATGATTGCGATGTATTGGCTAGATATAAATATTTGGGGGAAAGATAGTAATGGCTCAATCCATAAACTAGGGGTCCAATGGGGTTTTTACTGACTTTGCCAATATAATGCTATATTTCAAAAACAGGGAATACATCAGACCAGTGCCTCGGGTATTTTATTATCCTTTACCAACTTGGCTTTCTTATGATATATAAACTGAATATCCAAAGTTAAGTATTTTTTAGAAAATAGACTTCTTTGCTTTGGTGTCCCCTCTCATTTTGGAGTAATGGCTGTGACATACAAATATACAAATTTGAATAATCAGAAAAACATACTGATCACAGACTGAATAAATTTGCTCATGTGTCATGGAAAGGGTATCACCAAAAGTCAACATTTCTAAAAATATGAGCATTAGCGCTGCACCCAGTTTTCTAAATGAAAACAATCTGGCGGACATAACTTTTTGGTGTCCCTCTAGTTATGTTGGTTTTTAAATGTATATTCCATCATTTCTGCAAGTATGATCATTCTCAGGTGGCCATAGTTTTCTTGATACAAAATATTGGTCAAACTCTTTTAGATAGTAGTTCATTTGGAAAGAAAAAATCAAAACAAATGATTTTCTAGATAAAATTCAATATGGGCAGAATTTTGGTGTCTCCCTTAGTGAGTTATGTTGGTAAACTTTGATGTTTCACCAATCGCACAAACTAATTAATTTTTGGGTGAACAAAGGTACATGAATAGAAGGTCACAGAATATTACCAGAAAAGTTAATCCCATGGTTTGAGAGTCTTGTATTCATTCCTAATGAACATTTGATTTTTTGGGTGTCCCCCTTCCTGTCAGAGTTATGTCCGCCATAAGCAAACAAAAAATTGATGAAAATGGTTCTTACTATTGTATCTTACATATACTGTAACTACAAACTGTGGTTTTTGTTGCATTTGTAAGTTTCCAGCTCAACTTTAAAGGCACTGAGACTAATATACTTAACCCTTATTTTTCCCCAGCTCTCATATTGCTGTAGTGTCTGGTCAGGTGCGAATAAATCTACTCTAAGTAAATTATCAATTCTTCAGAAAAGAGCTGTCAGGCATATGACTTGTTCTGCACCACGGGACCCAACCAGTAGTCTGTTTGCCTCGTTGAATCTGCTTAAACTACCTGACATCATTACTCTGAGCTTAGCTATATTTACATACCGTTGTTTGAAAAACTTGCCACCAACTTCTTTTTCTTACTTCTACACAGTAAAAAGTCAGGAACATTCCTACTATACCAGACAATCTGCTAATCCCCATTCTGTCTTAGTCAATCAAAATAATCATAAAAGGAGTGTCAAATCTCGTTCAATTTTCATTTGGAACAGGCTGCCCCAGAATTTACGGTCTAAGCCCTCTATAGTGTCTCTAAGGAAAAGCTTACTTTCCTATTTCTTAAGTTCTTATTAACTGTCGAAGATGAGTGGATTAATGGGTGGGTGGGTGGTTTTGGTGAGTTGCCCGAGACGGGTTTTCGTCTTTTCTGTATCTTGTCTGTTTTTTTTTTTTTTTGGGGGGGGGGGGGTTGTCTCTATTGTTTTTGTTTTCTTTTTCTTTTTGTTTGAGGGAGTGTTCTTGTCTTTAAGCCCACAAGGGTTTTTAAGAATACTTCCTTCTACATCAATCACTTTTCTTGTATTTTCAATTACATGTTTGTACTTTATCTATGTGTATATATTGTTGTGGAAAATCAAAAAATAAATAAATATGAAAAATATGAACTGAACATTTAAAAATCAAACTTGCACTTTGAATGTTAGGTGTTATGGGGACACCAAATCTTGGTGTCCCTGTTACACGCGGCAGATATAATGGAGTGTAATATCATGCTAATATTACGTATGTCCATGAAGGGACAATAAATAAAATTTCAAATGTTAAGTCTAACAATCTTAGGTTGTCAAAAAGGAAAATTTGAATCCATAAAACTTCATTATTTGGTAAAAATCAGTCTATATTGTACAAAAATATGTAAATGTGTAGACATTTTGGCAACTAAAAATTTTTGAGAAAAATGAAACTGACTTTTCTAATTTTTTTTTAAACTTTTACCATGCTCTTGTCACAATGGGTACGCAGTAAAACACATTCAAATAGGAATTTTCAACCATGTCAGATTTTCATCATTCTTGTGGGAGAAGGTTAAAGACTGCTTTGGTGTCCCTGTTATGTTGGTCAATTTACTGGCCAAGTTTATGTTTGAATGAGTCTCCTGATGCACACATATTGCTCAATGCAAAAATATTTGTATTTTTTATAACTGCTGTTAATACTCTATAATGAGTGTAAATTACAATCAGATAAAATGATTTTTAAATTTTGACTTCGTGTCACACTATTGGACCCCTAGTTTATGGATTGAGCCTAATCCTACAATCCAGGTGAGGACGAGTTGAGTTCTGTACCCCCTACAGGAAGTGTATTTTGGGGTGCGAGGTTTGGCCCTTTAACCGTGAACGCAGTACCTGATGCTGTTCCATGGCTAAACTGTCTTTTTCCTTCGCACTTAGCATTCCACAAGTATCATAAGATCATCGTGCTCGTCCATGGAATCACAGCAGTGAATTTAAGGCCTGTATACACGAGTAACATTTCCAAACATTCGCTTGCAAAAAAACGAAAACACGCTCATTTTCAGTTTCTTACGCAGTTTAGACAGGGGTGTGCAACAATCTCAAAGCGTTTTGAAAGTGTTCCAAAAATTCCGAAGAAATGCCATGTCAACTTCTTGAAAACAAGTTGCTGGAGTTTTGTGGCTGTTGCTCATGTATACAGGACTTTGCATATTGTGGGTGAAAGCTCTGCTTCACATGTTTTTCTCGGGTGCAAAAGATCAATTTGTATTTTTTAAAATAAATTTTTGTTTCCAAATCATAAGTAGGCTTCACGTACTGGGTATGGATTACTTAAGAGGAGGGAGGATATTTACCTATTGTTTCCTTCAAACGATATAAGGCTGCCATTTTGGTAAAGGGCAACGTCCTGAGAAAGGGTGTGGCCAATTTCCAAGCAATTCTTTCGTCAATAGTATGGTGCTAAAAGCATTTCTTAAGGTGAAATGTATTAGCTATACTAGCATTCATCACTAAGGTGAACCTCCTGTCGGCTTCAATCAGCCCCTTAAAAGTTACCCTTCTGTTCTTAAGGTCAAACTTTATCCAATTTGCCAACACTGTTTTATCAACGAATAGGGCACAGCACACAAACCACTGATCAGCTATCTAAATTTGTTGGAGTTGATTTGCATAATGTGACAATGCAGAGAGTATGCGTTCCTTTGGAGGAATTACAGACCAACACAAAAGTAAAGACTGCTGATTGGTCAACCAATCGGGAAAGCAAGTAAGCTTGTTCACAGGTGGAATGCTTTGTACTGCTTGCTACACACCTACTTTTATAAGTCCTATATTAAGATTACTGGTGCAGTCTCGTGTAGATTGTTATCCCTTCAAAATGACGTCAGTGGTGACGTCATTGTATAAGGTCTAAACCTATACAGTTCATGTACCGAAGATAAAGAAAATGGAGATGGGCTTTGCAGGGTTGCGAACTTGCGTGTACTTGCGATGAGATCAGCAATTCCGTGGATTGCCCTCTTGTTTTTATATTGATCTTCTGCCGTCGATACTACACTATAAAAAAAGTTGATTAAAAAAACTAACCAACACTGGTTAGGTATGTCAAATACCTGAAATTGGTAAAAGTTTACCCAATAGTTGTTGATTAATGGGTTATCCAAGAGGTTTTTTTACCACTTAATTGGGTAACCAGCCTGTGGGGCAACCAAATAAACAACACATCTTGGGGAAAACTTACCCAATTTTAGGAATTTAACATATGTGACCAGTGTTGGTGAATTTTTTTATCCAACTTTTTAAGAGTGTACTAGCTCACTGGAAATCATCAATGGTATCTGCTCTTTTACCTTAAGCTTGTGTTTGTACAGGTCGACCAAGGTAAGGGATACAGGAATTAGCGTAATCTGATATAAACGAGTACTTAGTTGACCTTACCTCAGTCTGGTATTCTTCATCTGATAACACTCCGGTTCCGAAACCATGAGCAAACTGTAAATTGAGAAAATAAGAACAGCAAAAGTCTTAGCAATGTTTAGGACTCGTAGACCTGATGTTAATAAATGGAGTGACAGAGGAGAAATGAAAAGTGGTCGTACCATAAGTGACACTCTGAAGATATCAATAACAGACTGAGTGTATATTAATACTGATTGGTGGCAATTTTTTTCTCTAAATGTATTGGTAGGACACACAGTCATTCCAGGGTAGTTGGTTCTTGTAAATTGCTTTAACAACAGCTGTGCAAACTATTGTCGAACTACAAACAGAACACCTGCTCTGTAGTTTTTGTGACACAAAGGAATGTAGCTCGTCTTTTAGATGAAATTTAACTGCACTTCAAATAAATCTATTTTCAAATAACAAGAAAACCTGAAGAATACTTTCTTAAATTATTATTTTTTATTGTTTTTTTTCTCTCTTTTAATTTTCTTTTAAGGCGCTAGTTACACAATCCATCCCTGGATTTAACCAACACAATTGATGTATCTTACGAAATACCTGACCATTATTCTAGTAATTCAATCAGTCTTATCGTCAGTTTCAATGAGAATTCATGGTGGAGTTTAAAGATTGTGTGGGTGATATACTAACCCGGAATGTAGTCAAACCTCACTTTTTTTTTTTTTTTTTCATGGAAAAACAATGCTAGACCATCGAAGTTGATCTACTTTCTTTAAAGTAATGATTAGATGAAACTCAAACTTGACGAGCACCGTAATTTTTACAAACGTGAAGATGAGTTCATTACTAAAATCTTTCGCGATACGCTACTGCAAAGCTGACTGCTCGACCTCTGCCCCCGTGGGCATCTCAGTATTGCAGATGTTTAACATTAGCCCTCTGGTATCCGCCGCCAATCTTGCGATCTTGGCGCGTTATTGACGTTCGGCGGAACAAGAGGAGGGGGTCATACTCCTTGAAAGAGCATATTTGTGTTTGTTACCACGTGACGGTGAACATTGGTCCACTTAGTCTGGTAAATGTTATCCTATGTCGAAGCAGCGCAGATAAACGAAAGCAAATCTGAATTGCCAAGTTACTGTTGTGGTTATTCACAGTCTGCACTTGTCGCATTCGAAGGTTCAACGTTAGTGCTTTGGCATGGGTTACTATCCCTGTCCGGTAAAATCTTGTCCGGTCGGATCTTAAAATTCCAGATCCGTCACACCCCTATAAGAAACAACTTTCTGCAGAAAAAAAAATCAAACTTTAAAGAGGTTTATCAAGGAACCATAAACGTTTTGTTTGTCACACTTCCTTTAAAACAAACTAGTCTCATTTAAACACTCAATACACAACGTATATTTTATCCGCATATCACTGCTTAGGTTACTGAGAAAGAAGGGTAATTAGTTAATTGGGATATTACGTCACACCAACTCAATGTATTCTTTAATGTCACTCATAGAAAAGACAAAGGTCCAGTGATATTAATTAAAAAGTAAAATATTGGGTCAGATTCTACATACTTGATGTCCAGACGAATGCTGGAGTTGTGTCAAAAATAATCTATAACGTTTAATCTCCAGAGTATTTCTTTAGACTAATGCCGGTAGTATTCATAAAGATTATGCATTCCCAACGATGGCGGTGTAAAGGAGTGTTAGTTAATATGTAATTTTGGGACTAATGTCTCTCAATTGTAATCTACCAGTATTTTTTCCAAGTGGCGTTTGAGTGCATGTCTGAAAGCAATGTGATAGCAAAGGATGGATTTATAACAAAAAAATAACTTTAACTTTATTAGACACTCTCTAAGGATTTAATAGTGAAAAGAATTCCTTTAAATGGAATGCAATAAGGACCAACATATATTTCGAGTGAATAAAATGCAAGTGAAAGGAGTCACTTTTGGCCTTTTGAAGTAAATATTCAGTCTAAAGGTTACATCCGTCCCTATTTTAACTGCTGGAATACATGTGCTTTTATATGTTGCTTCAATCATTCCAATTTCTCATGAGGGTCCGGGGTGTGACGAAAAACTGCATCCAGGTGGTCTGAGGAGGTCGTGTGTGGCGAAAAGTTTCTCCCCGACTAACGCCTAAAAAATACCCACGTAAGCCCGTGATTAATCATCCCATTACTGGCGGGTTGTCGGCGCCACAAAACCAAGGGAGTCCCTCACTGGCTGTCCCCTTGTGGGCTAGGGGTTGTAGAATATTCCCACGGCATTCCCCGTCTGTCGTAAGGCGATTGAACGGGGGGACTTGAAGAATATTTGAACAGTATGACAGTATATAACACATTCGTGGTTGGTGTGTCGTTAAATCTTGCCTAACTGACTAACTAACTCAGGCTTTCTAAATTTCACCTGTACATCTGCGTCACATCAAAATGACTGAATTAAGAGTTCAGAAAACAAACTTTGAAAAAGTATATCAAGGAACTGTAAACGTTTTGCTTGTCACACTACCTTTAAAACAAACTAGTTAAAACACTCAATACACAACGTATATTTTATCAGCATATCCAGGGAATAATTTAGCATTCAAATTTTTGCGTAGCAGTTTTGAGGATTTTGTCTTTCACGCATTCTTTGTGAAAATGCAAGGAATATGCACCAAAAAAAAATTCTCATTTGTGTAGCAATTTGGCCTGTTTGTGTAGCAAATTGCGATGCGGTACTGCATAAATTATTCCCTGATATCACGGGCCTACTGAGAAAGGGGGTGATTAGTTATTTGAGATTTTACGTCACACCAACTCAATGTGTCACGTAGAAAAGACAAAGGTTCAACGTCAGGGTGAAATTAATTAAAAAGTAAATTTTTGGCCAGATTCTATATACTTAATGTCCAGTTAAATGCTGGAGTTATGTCAAAAATCTATACCGTTTAATCTCTTTTCTCAATTTCTTTTGGCAAATTATGTCCGGAGTATTCATAAAGGTTATGCACCGCCAATGATGTTGGTGTAAAAGGAGTGTTAGTTTATATAAAATTTGGGGGACTAACGTCTCTCAATTGTAAGCTACCGGTATTTTTCCAAGTGGCGTTTGAGTGCATATCTGAAAGCAATGTGATAGCAAAGGATGGATTTATAACAAAAAAAAAAACTTCAATTTAATTAAACACTCTCCTAGGGTTTATGGTGAAAGGAATCCCTTTACATGGAATGCAATAAGGGCCAACATCTCTTTCGAGTAATTTTTTACCTTTTGGAGTAAATATTCAGTTTTAATTATGTGCGTCGTAAGGGTAGGCATCCGTACAAGTCAGGTGTCTTTTCATTCAATAGTGTACACGTGATCTCAAAAAAGACTATATCTTAATTTGTAAGTTTGAACGAAGTTACCCTGTATGCATAATATCAAAGCTACACAGTGTGTATAGTGCCATCACTTAATAGCCGCTGAGTAAGGCCCCGAGTGGAGGTTGCCTATACTAAGTTGACAAAATTCTTCCTCTGACCTTAAAGACTAACAACCAAGACCTACCTGGTCGTTGATCGTGGCACAGTGCCCTATTTCTATAGCTGATGTGCACCTGTGAGATTCACATTTAGGTTGGGTCAAATCCCTCTCGATTTTGGAGGGTTTTGGGGGGGAGGGGGTGGGCTTTTCTACCACTTGGCATTATGATTGCCACTAAAATCGGTTGCCCAGCTGACCAAGTAGATTGTGCTTCCCAATAAAGCACCCGCGGGTGGAGCAGTTAACTAGTCGAGTTTGCCTTGATGCTCTGTTGTGACTCCGTTACGAATGGAAATATATGTATGTCATGTATGAGGGAGGGCGTTTCGTTTAGTCATCCAAATCTGACGTTTAATTAAAGAAGAGAAAAAAATGTTTCACGGGATTAAAATTTGCACATTCTCCATCAGTTTTTAATGCAGAAAATTTTGTCTTTTGTATGCTAGATTGCATGAAATGCCATCACAAGAGACCTTTAAAAATGCACTTTTTCCAAAAGTTGGGCCCCGCTCACCATCTCATAATCCTCCACAGGCTTGAAATCACCCTTTTGAAAGCCCGTTGTAAAACTTTTGGCTTATTGGTTTTGGGTTGGATCCAAATAGCACTGACACAGGGGTGCTTAAACTGTCCCTTCCCTCTTTCATTTTCTTCTCCCGTTTCTGTTGCTTTTTGTTCTTTTCTTTTTTTTTCCTGGGATGGCGCGGGTCGGCCCCATTTTCTCCTTGTTCACGACGTCAATCTCTAACACTGACAAACACCTGACCCACTCGAAATATTTGGTGGCTGCTAATACTTGCCACATGGAAAAAAAATATAGCTCTGTGATTTCCGGTAGAACACAAACATAAGGACGTGTTAAGCTAGGTTCATACTTCTCCGCCGATCTAGTTTGCCGCACTCTCGGCGATAGAGGTCGGCGCAAAGTTTGTCACTCGTTCATACTACTCATTTTGATGTGGCTTATCGTCGACCTCAAACGGAAATGTTCTGCACCTGTATAATCCGCGTTTTAATTCATACTCTGCGGTTAAGTTGCGGACACAGTTTGTTAGGTGTTCAGAGTTGAGCCCCAACTGGGCTTACCCAGCTGGGCTGAAGTCGGGCCCCATCTGGGCCTTTCTAGGCTACATGCTAGACCTCTGCTTGGAAAATAAGTATTTGCCAGGTGTCCCTAGTTGGTCCCCAACTGGGCTTGAACAGATGGACTGAATTCGGCCCAGTTGGACCCGGGCTAACCTAGCTGAGGTTGATCCCACTAGGTTATCAACGAAAAATCTGATGTAACCTTCCTTCTTCAAGTCCTAAAAAGCTACCGGCAATGCGAATGCCAGCAGTTGAGAAACATGATTTTCTGCAAGAATTCACAGTTGCCAGCCTAACTTTACTTCAATTAGATCTGAATTAAGTGATAAACACAAATTTCCTTTGAAAAATTCGGAATGTTCCATAAAGATGAAAGGTATATAAACCTGGTGTTCCAATATAACTTCACGCCATTTTAAACATATACTTTTTTTCAATTTGTTTTCGCCAAAAATTCCTCATGCTTAGTCCGAAAACAAAATATGATAAAAAACGTAGGACCAACATTTTCTGAAGCAAAGGGTCAATCCTCAAAGAAACTATACTTTGAAAATTTTCATAATTTGGCCAGCCCAATTAAAGTTAGACCATTTTTTGCCCACGAACAAATGCCCATGCAGAACAAATTTCAAACCCCACATGGGTCCATTTAAGTCAGCCCATCATTCACCCACAAACATCTTCCAACACAAAACCCACATGGGTCCAATTAAGATTAGCCTATCATTTACCCATTAACCTC
This sequence comes from Holothuria scabra, assembly GCA_037179385.1. Taxonomy (NCBI): domain Eukaryota; kingdom Metazoa; phylum Echinodermata; class Holothuroidea; order Aspidochirotida; family Holothuriidae; genus Holothuria; species Holothuria scabra. The sequence continues at coordinate 13,190,866 of CM074179.1, forward strand.
TGCCCATACATCACCAGGTTTAACCCACATGGGCCCTATTAAAGTTAGCCAATTATTAACCCACGATCCTCTGCCCATACATTACCCAAATAACACCCACATGGGTCCCACACACATGGTTACCCCCTACCCATGAAAATCCCATGATGTCCACAGATAACTCCATGATGGGCCCCACGTAGGCCCGTTGGTTGGGTCCCTCCTATATCTTGTCTGGCTACGGGCATGTCACTAGCTGGTGACCGCCAAGGTGAAGAATCCGGTGAGACGGTTCAGTTTATTGAGTCACTATGACCACTGACTAACTGGAACCTATATGCACTTTCAACAAGCGTTTAGCCTACGTAGCTCTTCCCGGAGCAACTAATAGGACGGGTATCGAGGCATACACGCAGAAGGGTTGTTGGAGTGGCTATGTACTTATTTTAGGCCTCGAGTCGTTAAAAGTAAAACGTTTCACTACGTTTGCACAGGCTTAGGAAGTGGACGGGGCCACCCCCACCCCCGTCATCAAAGTGTCGTGAAGTTTACTTCCGCCCCTTCTGGTAATTCAAAGACGAAACCCCCTTAGTTGCTTCTTTTGTAGAAAAATGTTAAAATTTGCAGTAATTTTGAGGAATATTGGCTCAAAATTCCACGAAATTGCATCTAAGGACCCTCCAACATTCAAAATTTTCTAGTTTCCCCTTCCCTCAGGATGGTGGTCCGGAAAGAACTTTCAATGCCCCAATTTTAATGATCTTCCCACCCTTGTGTCCCTCGGGGGATATCCCCTTGGGGGGATATACGTGATCTTCTCATGTCCCCTTCTCTAGAGTTCCAGGCCCACGTTAAACGTGGTTGATACCCACCTTGGAGTGTTGCTGTCAGTGTCACGATGTTGTTTCACATGATCAGACAGGAAGGTCATTAAATCATAATACTCCCACTTAAACTCTTTGCCACCCGGGTCTCCACTACGCCCCTCGTTAGATCAATTTGCTTTAGTATATCTGTCTCTCAAATACTTACATCTGTAGTACCCCTTCGTCCAGCCTATAGCAATCCAGAAGTGCTCATTTCTTTGAAAGTCTCTGTACTGATCCAAACTGCTGTCGTACAAATTTCGATACTTTCTTACTTTCTCAATCATTTTTTCATCAAGCCATTATGTATCCGCATCTAATATATCGGTTCTTTATTCTCCTATGTGTTTATCACAATGCAGACAGGTCTTTCAACTTGTTAATTGAGACGCGGAAAGCGGAAAACGATAAAATCGGTTTATCTAGAACGGATCAGGAACGGATTGTGCAGTACGCACGTACACTTGGAACGACTGTAAAACCATGGAAACCATCTTCTGCACTCAATGCGGATCAGAAGCGCACAATAAAAGTTTGTTGACCCTAGTCGCCGCAACCGTTGCGGGCAAAAATTCCGTTCCGCATTGGGGTCGGCGACTGACTACGAACTGAGCTTTAAGCAAAATATTAATGTGAGTTTGTTGTCCTGGATTACATGTCTCACCTACTGCCATTAATGGAGTTCTGTCAAAACCTAACCTACGGCAGATGTATGCAGACATACATCAGTTTTAGAAGCGGCAGAGAGTTCAAAAGAAATCTATCAATAGATAATTGTGTGATGAACATACTGCCTGTCCTTTGCAAGGGTCAAAGGATTATAGTTGATAGTAGCCTTCAAATAAAGACACTTTATGTACAAATTAAATTCGGAAGGCCAGTATTTGGGCCCGACCAGCAAGATCGTCACTGGGTTTCCTCGCTCTCTGATGATGGGCCCGTAGCATGCCTTTATTTGTAGGCCGTAATTGAAAAGGGTCGAATTACAATGTAATGGCTCATGTGTAACGAGATCATGTTTATAATATTTTACACAATATCAGGGGCACATTCTGCTTTTGATTGAACATCAGCCGTGTAATGCATGCTGGGAAACATAAAACTTTATCTTCAATCGAAAATAGCAAATCGCACAGATAAACATAATGAACGAGGTTTGTGATACGTTAAGCTACAAAATTGTTCACTTCATTAAATGATATAAGATTTAAACGTAAAAAAAAAGAAATTAATATTAACAACAAGAGGGCTTGAAAGGCACTCTTATAATGTTGATACCTACTTGGAATTTAGTAATAATACCTTAGGCAAGTGCAAAATCTTACGAAGTTTGAGAGAGAAACGAGCCTAACGAGGGAATGAGCTCACAATGCTGCACAAGCAGAGAATTCTTTTCGGCAATATGAAACAGATGAAAATGAAAATATATTTTCAACATGAATTATGAATTCGGACAACATTTATCCCCTGCCCCCACCCCCTAACATTTTGACCCTCGTAGGGGAAGGTGTAAGTTCACCCTTTCTGACGTGATATTTCTTAAGTTATTAAGTGCATGACTATTTTCCTAAGAAACGTCTTTAAAATTTGGCGTTTTAAAATGTTAAAAAAACCTGAGGGACTCCATCTAAATCCAGGAAGTTGTTATTTCGCCAAATCACAGCTCACTCTATGCTATTCAGGCACCTGACAAGCAAGTCCATAGATAAATCAGTCACATGACACTGTCAGTGCACTTGCAAGACAACACTTCCCATGAATTTTAATGTGGTGCGTTTATTCCTTTCATTTCCCACATGTCTTATGACATGATCCCGAGGTACCGAGGAACAGTTGCTGGGTGCGTCGGGAAATTGCAAAACAGTTTCCAACAAGAAAGCAGGTGTTCTGTAGCGGGAAGTCCGCGTCGGACGGACGCTGATGGCGTTGATCTTTGGGAAGGGGAAATTCCGTGCTGTTCACAGAGGACCAGGCTGACTTTGTGCATACTTCAAACATTATGGCTTTTTGAAGCCCCCCCCCCCTCCCCCGAAAAATAAGATAATCATGTACTTTTTCATGAATCCCTTACCAGGATTGAGCCGCACTTTTCCCACTGCACAGGCGTGTTTTTTTTTTTTTTTTCGTCGGGTCCAAGCCTTAATTTGAACGAGATATAATCAAATATTATTTCAAAATTTATTATTCGAATACATTGTTCAGTTCACCCCTACAGTGTAATTTATGGACTTTCTAGTCAGACGCACTAATGCTGCATGCTGGTTGGCTGACGACATTCATATAGAAGAGGTCGGCTATATGTATTCTAATGTGCAGACGACATGAAACGTGATCTCAGAACAGTACCACCTACTCCTACCATTTTGTTTATATGTATGTATTAATGTTACAAACATCGACGGGGTCCAGAAAAAGATAATTTTTTGCTAAAAAACAAAAGGAAAGAAAGCGAGCACTACTCAGTGTTTGCTAGTAAAAGTAGTAGCTAGAAATAACTGTATTTGCTTTTTCAAACAACCTCTGACAATTTTCAGAAAATGAAAATAAAATGCCAGCAAATACAGCGGACCGGTAGTTTAATTACAGTTTGATGTTAACAATAATTACATTTTGATGTGCAGAAGATGGGTGACTTAACAAATATTACATGAAATACATTTGCTGGGGTACAGAAGAGAGTCTGAGGGTTGAGATTTTAGTGGAAGTAGCGTATTTTTCATAATTTGATAATCATGGCACACTTTATTAAAGGGCCAAACCTCTCAAACCACACTACAGTTTTGCTACGGGGGTTCCGGAATTCTCAATTGGCTCAGCTCTTTGATTTACAGCTAATTCAAACAATGCAGAGTACCGAAGCTTATATCACTGGGCATGAACGGTACTGAGAGTGTTTTGATTGTATAAATTGAGTTTCTCTATACTGGCCTTGAAGCAATAAACTGAGATTGTATCTGGATGAGGATGAATTTCAATTGTGGGAGGGGGCTTAATCAAGAAATTTAGGAGAATTGGTACTGTTTGGGATGAGAGAACTGTGCCTTTAAACAATGATACCAGAGGAGTATTGAACTTATAACAAATTACTGAACTTGAGGCCGATCAAATAATGTTTTCATTTTTAATGTTACAAATTAAAAGTGTGTACTGGCCGTTTTTGTTAAGGCAAAAAATGAAAGAATCATTCCTAGATGAGTATGTGCCCGTTTTCAACTTACAGCCAGGTTTTAAGTCCCATCAAAATATTAAGAACTTCGTGGTTATCAGACTACTGTTAAAATCATGCTGGAGAAAGATTCTCTGAATGCATTTTCGTTTTCTTGAAAAACTTGTTTCTAAGTCTCTGAGAAATAATTCTGTCTTTATCCATTTATATTGTTATAGCGCTTACATAAATTATAATCTTAAAGATATCCCTATGGGCAGTGGCATAATTGGGGGTTGCAATTGGTAGTCCCCCCTCCCTCCTCACGGATGCCACTTGTTTGTTTATATCCTTTAGGCGTAATTAAGCAACGTAAATTTCACTTTAAAAGGTGATATATGTGGCACCAGATTGCATGTAGGGATCCCCAATTTCTCCAATTTTTTTTAAAGGAACGGGATTGTGTCTTCAAGGCCCGTTAGTGATGCCATTGTTTTTGGTCTTTGAATTTTTTCAGTTCAGAAAAATACGAACATTTTTAACACTCCAAATTTTACTTTTAAAAGGATGCATACATAGCACCAGATGACATAATAGGACATCCACTTTTTCAAAAATTCGAAGAGGTGGTAGATACTCCTATCCTAAGCTTGGGTTCTCTCAGCAAACTACATAGCCCCCTGAAGAGAGAAATCCTCCGTACCTCACTTCTTATAAGATTTATATTTACATGATCATGTTAAAACGTCAACTTCACATATTGGTGTTGCTAGATAGAGAGTTTGTAAAGTAATGTCACTAACCTCCCAGCTACAGGACTGTAGATTCAGGATATAAACAGTAGACCCATAGGAAGGTTGCCAGGTGACTGTAATAAACAAGGAACATGACAAAATTATTCATTTCAAATAAGTATAGGGTTATAAACGCAGGACTGCTTTTTTAGTTGGAGCTAATTAGCCTCATCTAAAGACAAGTAATTAATAACAAACTTCAGAAATGTCCCGAATTTACGATCAAGTATACTTCCACTGCGAATTCACGCGGGAGTTTATTATTTCGAGTTTTGATCAAGAAGTGAAACATAAAATGGCGAGGTGACCCCTGGGAGGGGTGTCATGTGACAGAATAAATGTCATCAAGGTTAGTCTTGCAATATCAACACAACTGAAAGATTTGTTAATGTTCAGTTATGATTCAGTTGCATAAAGAATCACTGCCCTCTTTTTACTTGTAACCCCCCCCCCCCCCCCACATATCTAGTATTACAAAATATCGAACGTCCCATTTTAGCCATCGGTTAAATAACCTGTCGGGTTATATAAATCTGCATACCAGTATATCAAACCTTTTTGTTACGTGTGGTATGTTATTTAAAATATCTTAAAAGTGAAACATTAGACAAATACAATACTCACGTACAGCATCCTTGCTCACATTGACCGAAGGCATATCAAACAAATTAATATAAATATGTGATCACATGTGATATTGAACCAAAACCGACACACATACAAGAACATTTTCCCTGCTTCGCTATCACATTTAAACTTGGATAGACACGGAAAGAGACCATATTGAGTGTGAAACATAGGTTAAAAGTGTAGCTAATTAAATAAAAAACACTATTGGAGAAAGGTACTTACTACACACCACACACTCTTAAAAGGTGTTTAGGACTTAAACGTTTTTCTAAACACTTTTTGCTCCTCTTTTTAAACGCGTCTATACAATTGTCTGATTCCCTAAACATTTCGCTATAAAAAATGTTTATTTGCCAACTATTTAATTGTAATCGAAACATGTTTAGAATTTCAACCTGTTTGTAAAGTAGGCGAAATAATTGTTTAAATACTAATACGACTTTATATTGCATACCGTATTACAATCTTTATTAAGATTGACCTAACCTGTTTTTTTGAGTAGATATGTTGGGTTGTAATGTACGGAAAATAAAAATGCGGGTCAACTATTATAAATTTGAAGACACACACAGTGTCATGTATATATAACTCACACAGCATTTACTTAAATGTACACTCTATTCAATTCCAACCCTCGTTTGACACAGTATTTTATGCGTCGTATTGTAACATTCCAGACAGATTGTTTGTGGTGACTGTAATGTCATTTAATAATAGTGTAAACCCGTCACTCCTGTTATGAACAAACAGATATGCACTGTTTAATAAATAATGCATTATGAGCAGTAATTCATCATTTATCAATACAGTAACATTAAATTATTCTGAACAAATTTTCATCATTGAAGTCAGGTTATATAAAATACATGTATTACATCTAAACGTCTGATTTAAATCACAATTTCTTTTTAATTTTGCTAAAGTTATTCATCCTAAACTGAAAATGCCTTCAATATACTTTTGAATTGTAATGACTTATTATCCATTCTACTCTTTTATACTTGGTTGAGATATAGATACAAAGACAATGACATCTCCAAGGATACGATTGTTTTAATATCCAGTGTTGGATACCAAATTAAAATATTCAATTCAATTTATCCCAATCAAATCAGTCTTACTAAATCGTGTTGGTTTTATTTGTTTTAACTGCTTACATTTTCTCATCTAGTAAAATTAAATAAAAAAAATCAAACCTGAAACGAAAATCACTGCAAATTGACAAAACTTTTACTTTCATCTAAAATACTCCTATTTGTACTGTTTAGAACTCATTTGTTATTCACGACACAGCAGTAACCATTCCTGTGATAATTTAACGTACATTTAATTTATTTTCATTACACAGTATAATAGTATATATGTTACCTTTAACGTTTCTTGATCTAAGAACAGAAACAGACTCAGCCTTGACGGATGGTGGCAGCAGACACTTCCAGAACCTGATAGAAGAAAGATGACACAGTGAAAGATTCAGTAGATTATTCATTTATACAGGAATATTTATTACATGAAAATGCAGTTTTGAGTTTAACTTAATGCTAGCTTACATGGAAATAAACGTAAACATTGCTGGTAAATAAATTAATCTTGTCGTCTCCGTATAAAATTTTATCATCTTAGTAAAAAGACTAATTCAATTGTATAATTCTTTCCCTTTACGAGTATTGTATATAGTTATATACAACATGATTTCGCTTTATTTTACAGTAAGCGAGAATATTGACGAATTTACACTGTTGTATATCATAACCTATAAATTGAAAGACCAACGATGTGTTCCTTATTATCAAACTTTTATATTGTTGTCATGTCATAGATGTTGTTCATTCACCTGGCTGTTGATTTATTGTTATGTAAATACTTTCTCTTTCTTATTAGTTGTATATATTGACAGGTGTTTCTTTTATAAAGGTTATTTAAAGTTCAGTGTCTTGTTCTGTAAACAGTGTGTATATATTAAAGTACATGTGTTACTATAAACTGCAGTAATCTAGCACCTGTCGCGCATAATTAGAAGTACTAAAATTTTTATGCACAGTATTATGAAAAAGTAGGAACAATTTGACCTGCTTTGTTGGAAAACTTGGAAGAAAGACAATTTTATTGCTTGGCAAATGTGTGAAACTATGGGGGATTTTTTAAATAGCTTCGACAAATATAATTGAAATTAAGGCTAAGTTTTCAGGACTCAGAAGACTTACCTTATTTAACACACTTAAATCCTTAACATTTATAGTAATGATGGTTCGACCTTTATATTAAAGTATAATTCCCTTGAAGGTACAAAAATATCATAATAATACTAGAAAAATTATGAAAAACAATAAATTAGTTCAATAAATTAATATCAGCACAATTGTATATTACAGTAAGCTTAAGTAAAACTATGATTTCAATATAAAATGAATGACATATATTATGATTACAGTTATCAAGGATTATTTCTGTGCAATATTTTGATATGTAAGGATAAAGTTTGACCTGTTTTGTCTGTACACGGGAAAGATTGATTGCATGCTTGATGTTCGTCTCTTTTTTGTCATGAGATTGGTGCAAAACTACTAGAACCGTATAATTTTATCAAATTATAAATTAAATAGTTGAGCAGCACAAAGCAAAAAATATTTTTCTGCCCACAACATGCATGTTACTGACTGAAGGTGTTATTATGATACGTTGTCTCTAATTTAAATTAAAATTTCATTTCCTTCACACATTAAAGCTGTCTTGTGACAAGCTTGTAAATCCATTTGAGTGTAATCTTTTAATTGTATGGTAAGAAAGAGACTTTTTCTAGGTAAAATAACTGAAAGATTACAAGCTTCAAGTTATAAATTATGTTTAAAAAGTAGTTTTGCCATTGGAATAAATTTTTAGTCTCCTTGCTTATTTCGGTTCAAGAATTCTTTTTCCAATTCTTTAATTACCTTTATAAACTTAAAACTGGAGCCCGAAAAACTGTTTTGAAATTTAATAATTTACCTCACTTAGGTACCAACTTTGTGTATATTATAGTTACATTTGGTGGATGTTGTTGTAAAATTCCCAAATAAATACATGTTGTCAATTTAGAAGGGACATTGTTTTTTTTTTTTTCATTTTTGCAAGGTTTCCCTTGTTCTTTGTCCCTGATATTGACCATTGTAAAATAGAGTAATAAGTTATAAAAGACACTTGTGTAAAAGCTGAAAAAACATCAATTATTGATACTCTATACTAGCCGTTCTGTTTGCCCTTTACGTATCTATTCAAGTTAGTTAACGAACGCTATATTAAATGAAAATCTCAAATATTCATTTACCCTTTTACAAAAGTGTAGAATTCATAATACTACACCTTTCCTAGTTTTTTATTAATTCGAAAAATAGAAAATTAAACGTTGCTCTATTAAAATGTAATATCTGTTTCACAAAAACTACATTCTAGTTTAATGTTTAATAATGATTATTTATACGGCATACATCAAGCCCAAGCAGTCTACATGTAAAAACTGTGGTAATGAACGTTTTGGCCGTAAATATTTTTTTGGAAACTATCTAAGGAAAGGGAAAAACAATTTTTTAAAAACTTTGGTTTCTGTTAATCTTTTTTTATTTGACATTTATTTATTTTATAAAATTCAGCCTGAAAAGAGTTTTTATCCAATGAAATGATTTATGTCAGTGATGCACCATTTTGATGTAATTGTTTATTTGTTTCAGTAAATGCTCTACTTTCAGAAGGCCGTTTTTTTTTAAATTGTAAGTTATCCCTTAATTATATAATTTTTTATATAAGCCATCCTGATAAACTAATTTAAGCAATCATGGGATAATTTCATTGACATTGTCAATGTTATAAACCCTATACTTTGTTTTTTTGCCTAAGAAGAATCTCAGATTGAGTAATTTACATTTAATTCAAATTTCAGATACAAATTTACACTTTTTTACAAAAGCGTTGAATGAATCATCTTTCTCCTACCCTACTTTCAAACTAAATTGATAACATTTTAAAAATTAAATGTCTCGATGTTCATATTTTTATCATGTTTACGTTTTACATAAAAAATGCACCCAACATTTTAATTTGTAATTATTTATACAGGCTTGTCTGAAACAAACTACCTATATAGGTTTTACTGTAGGATTTCCTAGCATAAATATCATTTTTGTACCCTGTCTAAAATTTTCCTGCCGAACCGTCAGTCCCGCTAAAATAACGTGTTAATGACGTATTTAAACATTACACCAATTTATTTCTTACAGTTTCATTTATATTACTAACATTTTAATTACAATACTTACCACAGTTTCTTCAACGCCAGACACTTTGATGAATACTGTAAGATACCTGTAAATTCTTCTGATGTTATTTCTCTGCCTTCATCTCTAGTGTTTATCACTAGCATGTTGAGTGTAGTGAGGACTGGTATAGAGAGATTGGATTTTAACTGGAGATGATTCCCGCCACGCAGTTCTACTGTACTGTAGCAGTTATCCAGCCCACACATATGAAAATGGAAATCTGTAAAAGTAAAATAAAACAGTGGATTGGATTGAAAGGAGAAATATACCAGACATCTTTAGTGAATTAGAGTAAAGAATTTAAGAGAAAATGATGAGATAAGATATCGAGTTGGGCGTGTAGATTGGAGAGACATTAAGAACGATAATTATTTTCAAATATTAACGTCAGGAAATGATAAAATTTAGTAAAAACAAAAAATAAATTTAGATTTTGCGGGAGAATGTACAGTGTGATACAATAAGTATAACACAACTAGGTGAGCTTGTAAACATTAAGAAGTTTGAAAAATATAACAAAGGATTTTGATATGATATTTGAAGCGAATATTGTACATCATTTTTGAATTTGAATAAGTTTTAGAAAAAAAAAAGCGAAAAAATTACAAAGCGTTTCTTGACCAAGAAACTACATTATACTCGGTATATTTTTTTGTAAAAAGAAGTTTAAGAATTAAATAATTTTCTACACTTTTTTTTTTTTGCGTTAAACGCGAGTGTTCAATGACTAAAAAACTCGCTTTTAAGCATGCTTAAATATGAAACATTTAGTGTTTAGCCGCTAAACATGCTTCGAATTTACAATTGTTCACAAAGTGGAGGAAAAACAAATGTTTACTTGCTAAACACATTTTTAGAGTTAAGTCTAATTGTTTTCATTAAAAGTTGTTACATGACTTGAGATGATTACATATTTCATATCCAGGGATATACATTTTATATGTAAGAAACGGTTAAATGGACACCGCCACCAGACTTAAAAAGAGCTCTCTTATTTTCTTTTAATTTTTAGAATTGAATTTGTTCCAAATCCACCATGTTAACACAATCTTAAAGATACCCCTCCCCCCGAAAAAAAAAAAAAAAAAAACTGAATAATTATCAGGCCTTAAGGCATTTGTTCTAAAGTAAATAAAATACTAGCACGAGAAATTGTGATTTTTTATTAAACAAACACCCCGGTTT